>PVKE010002102.1:0-87700 GCA_004027555.1 Craseonycteris thonglongyai
AACCCCAGACAGATCACATTTGGACAATTAATCTGAAGGAAATTATTTTCTTTTTTATTGTAGCTGAATCTGTATACATTGACTAATATATTCACACAATTAAGAAGAATTCAGGCCTGGAAAAACATCACTACAAGGAATAAAATTCTATGGAAGAAACAGAATGGGACTATGATTTAAAGAAGATAAAAAATATATATAACATTGCCAACTGTTAAAGAAGGGCTGTTCATATACTTTTTAAATGGTAACGAATAGTTTTTCATAATGCCTAGCTCTGGTCTAATACACAGTAAGTATTCTATTAAAAACTTGCTCATTAATCAAATCAATTCTTGGCAAAATATGTTGACTTACAGGACTGGCACGAAATATCTTCACATGGACCTGCAGACCAAACACCCCTTCATTTAGGAAAGCCAAGTATAAACAACATATTAAGTTGAAAGTCATATGAATGAATTACTGAAATGAATGAATGAACTGGATATTTTGGTTAATTTGGGGCCTCCAAAGTAACCAGGCATCTTACAAAAGAAAATAACATTTACTATTAAGATTTCCATTTTAATCCAAATATTCTGTGCCACATAATTAAAACTTCAACTTTTATGTCAGACATGCAGAAACACCAGTATAGCCACCAGAGGGAGCCCAAGTGCTTTTCCGAATACACCAGACACCAAAGAGAGAAAAGAAGAAAACAGGTAGGAGCCATAAAGCTGGGGAAGTGGGAGGATGAGGTTAGGTGGGGAGGAGGTACCACTATCTGCTTCATTCATTTAAAAGAATATCTTGTTGAATGACAGCCATTTCTGCATTTATGTTACACATTTGTTGAGTAGGCAGTTGTACATTGCAATGCTTTGGTACTTTTAAGTGGAGAATTGGTTAAACAGTATGAAAAAACTTCACATACCCTAAAACTAGAAGGTCCGGGGTGAACTGCTGTGATAACATCCATAACTTGCTGCGGGGGCCCCCAGACAAGCAGGAGCCTTCTCCAGCTTTTCTTTGTGGTCCCGCTCTGACTCTCTACCCGGGTTCATCCTTGTAATCAACTCTGGGTGTGGTTTCCTCACTTTGTTTGAGATTGACTTATCAAATTAAAGCACCAAGTGAGCACTTGGTGTGACTTGGGAATTTTTAATTCTTCTGGCTAAGCCAAATTATATGGACATTAAGATGAATGCCTTTCCATTTGGCATGCTGAAGTCTTCCCAGAACTTAGAACTGGAGCAAATCCTAACAGAATGCAAGAGCACTCTATGAAGCTTCCCAGACCCAATCTCCACATGAACTGGAGAACCTCAGTAATCCCTCAGGCTAGAAAGATATCTCTGGGTTGAGGCTACAGATAAGGGTGGGATCTTATTTAGAACTAAGCTTCAGGAAAGCTTAATACAGTGTTTTTTGAGAACAGTGTCAAATTTTGGAATTTTCCATGTGCTTTACTTTATTTGATCTCATAATCCTTTTATTGTGGTAGTTCAGGAATTACCCTTTTATCAATGAGGAAAATGAAACTCATGAAGGATATGTGACTTGGTTAGTGTCATTGGCTATTAAGTGTCAGGGAGAGAAACATGCATTTTGGGGGACAGGAACTATAGCAATGAATATTGAACTCAGTTACCATATTTTCCGGCGTATAAGACGACCCCCTAATTTTACAGTTAAAACATAGGTTTAGGCCTATATTCGCTGTATAGGACTACAGCCTCGGAAGTGGAGGGTAGTCTTATACAGCGAATATAGGCCTAAACCTATGTTTTAACTGTAAAATAATTAGGGGGTCGTCTTATACACCGGTCATCTTACACGCCGGAAAATACGGTATACTAATATCTTCTGAGATAAAGAGAAAATTATCATCTTCCCTTTCTTCCAAATTACAAGTGACAAGCAGGACAGAAGTGAATTTAATGACTTAGCACTTGTTTTACCCAGTATCTCATGTTTTTCTTTTTTTTTTTTTTATATCTTTTTATATTTATAGAGAGTAATTATTTTATCTTCAGTGCATATTTATTTCTATTTTACTTTTTGACAGATAGAGACAGAGACAGAGACAGCTAGAGAACCGAACTGTGGGAACTCCCCAGTTCAGCATGTGGGTCCTGCCTGGGCCGGAGCCGGGATTTGATCCTCGGTCCTCGGGGCCTCAAAGTGAGCGCTCAACCCGCTGAGCCGTCCCGGCTTTCCCATGTTTTTCTAATGTACATTTTTCATGGACAGGTGGGGTAAACTTATCATGTATACAAATAAATTAGCACAAACAAACTAAATTCCACAAGGTTAGGCCATCTGCTGAATGTTGTTAGATTTCACCTGTGGATTAATGCCTTGAATATGGAATCGAAATCATTCTTATTAAACTTAACAATGATACCCAATTAGGTGGAAGTAGCCGGACTTAGGAGAACCAGAATGAAATCCAAAATGTCGTCGACAAATAAATGGAAAAGGAAAAAGAGAACAATTCAATAGAAAGCTTTGCAGAGGGATTCATTCAAAAGGATGGGGGATAAAACCGAAGGGGAACCACAGAAATGGGGGAGCACTGACTAGACAAATTACAGCAGAAAAGGACGGCCTGCAGGACAGGGTTAAATATTTCTGAAGACGCCAACACATGCTCGCATCACTTTGCACTAACATGACATTATGTCCCTTGTCCCTGCTGATAGTGTCACGAATTCTCAGCAGCACAGTCCATAGTGGGCAGCTCACCGCAAGGCTGTGCTATTTACAAAAGTGAAAGCAGAGAGACGCTGCTGGCTGGAGAGACTGCAGAATCGCGTGTCTTCTATTATTACGATTTTTAACTATTAAGTGCGCCCCAGGTCCTCTGTGATATCTGGCCAAGTCAAATTCTGATTACAGGAAAGACTGAGAACATATGCAGAGCAGGGCTTGTGTGTGATAACTTGGTGGCAACCCGAGAAAACCATCACCCTGGCAGCAACCTTAAAAAGTTCTATTCCAGAAAAAAAGAAAATTTTTAAATGTAAAGGAACCAAAATGAGAACATGAAAACAATCACCGAATGTAATTCGTCATAGTACAAACATAACTCTAAAACATGTTAACAAGCCACCAACCAAATACCCCTCGATGTCTGCCCTTCCATCAAGCAAACTCACGGCAAGCAGGTCCTGCGAACACGACTGAGAACACACAAAAGGGAACAAATCCATGATCCCACTGACAACAGATCAGGTTTTTAGAGTGTTAGCTGCATTTATTTACCATTTAGGTGAAGAACAATTCCACACCATCCTAAAAATTCAATGTACCACGCAGAAGCTAGAGAGAACGACGGCCCGGTCAGCTTTTACCAGAGTAGAGGAACCAATGGAATGAAAAGCAGAAAGGAATGCACTAAGTGCATAACTCACAAACACAAAAACAAACATGTCTTCAGAGACCCGAGAGCTGAAGTTGTCCTTGGTACCTTCGACACTGAGTCACTAGGGCTCTCCAGGAGGTGGGGCAAAGGAAGTCTTGGCTCACTGAGCTACGTGGTCCAATAGGTCAGCTGAAGAAATGAATATTTACACACTACACAGTGCACAGAATGCAGCCAGCAACACCCTGAAAGTAATCTGCACTCAGGCACTAAGCAATGTGTCCTTCAAAAAATCAGACAGAGCAGGTTCAGTAGTCTCTCTGTCGTTAGCATTTGACCGGTTTGCTCTCCTGGGTAGAGCTCTGCACCCTCAGCCCATTCCAAATGTGTCATCTCAGGGTGCTATCAGCATGAATGAAGCCATCCTCACCCTAGAACACAGGGAAATGGCTGCCGGGTCAACCCATGAACTCTGGCCAAGATGTCTTGATAAGCTCTGGATGTGTGTCAGTTGTTTTAAAGCAGGATTTTAAAACTGTGTTTTGGAGAAAACTGTTGGTTTGAATTCAGTAGGTGTTCTAAAGCTGGAGTTGGAAGGCATTACAGGGCTTAAAGGGATGATCTAAGTTTTTTCTGGTTGTTGTGGTTTTTTTTAAGTTTGTATCAGGATACACTATTTCCTTGTTCTTTGTCTGGCCCAGAATTATAGCCAATCTATAATAGCAAAAATAGGATGTCATCATGTAATCAATGAGAAGCTAGAGAGAAATCTGTGTTCTCTAATTTGAAAAAGAGCAACAATAAGAGATATGTGTTATTAAATTCCCTAAAAATTCCTAACTTTTTGACCCTAATAGTTTACTTACTTATTATTATTCTATTGCCCTGTCTTTAATGAGAATTTTCACAGACTGTGTAAATTATTTCCTTATCGTTTGCCATTTAAAATCTTACCTTTATAACAATTTCTGAAAAATTATTTTTCATATAAAGGACCTGTGATTTTTAAAAGTGTGAGAAACTAAGTCATCTTCTTAAAATGAGACCTATCAAATAGTTTGCCAAGACCCCAAAGCTGGGTCATTATTAATTGTCAGTGTCAGTTCTTCTAGTGCTTGGGAAACCTTTGACTTCTGTATTTAATTGTGTTTTATACTGGGAAAGTACTCTTTCATATGTAGCAAGAAACTTGCTAATAATCACACTGTCAATACTATAACTGCTTAAAAAATGAAGACCTCAAATGACCCTTTTGGAAATAAGATGTTTGTAAATCAGGAAATGGGATTATTCTTTCATCTTTTCCTGAGTTTATTTCCTGGCTTCTTCCACACTGAGGAAGAAAAATATAAACTTCTAAAATTGTAACTCCATAGCAGTTGCCTCTCCAAAAGAAAGAGCAGAATAAGCGACAAAATCTACATAGGTAGCAAAAAAATTATAGACACGTTCATTCCTTCCAAGGGTAACTTTGATATTCAACTATTAATATAAAGCTTTCTTATAATTGTGATTTTAACTTCCATGTTAAACATGGTCAGTCAGGTATGGCAAATACAGAAGGTAGAAAAAAATACAGCTTAAAACAGATCAAGAACTTTATAAAAACCAATAGCCCCAAACAATCAAAACCCTATCAAAACAGTCTACGCTATACTTGGCTAAATGGTCATTTTTCTAAAATTTTAATCAATTATTTTATAGGTTCCACTTATTTTATAGGTAAAGTTAAATGTTGTCTCTATCAATTATGGTAAGTGGTAGGCAAAATAATCCAGCAAGTTAACCATCAGCCCAGTTATTTCTACAAAAATACAATTTCTGAAAAGAAAGTTTGCTTTACATATGGTAAGCCTGGGCTGGGAGGTAAAATAGAGCTGGCAAAGCAGATAAAAACACTCACTGACAACTGCATATCTGATTAAAAGTTAAACATGGTGATTAACAAAATCAGGAATAGGAGCTGGAAAGAATATCCTCTACTCACAAAGACTCTGGACACTGAAACAACAGTCTAAGTGGTTTCATTTCAGTCACAGGCAACATTATTGCTATTTAGAAACATACAGGGAGTATCATATTGTTCAGCATGTAGTTAAAGAAGATAAAGAATAAAAGACATCATCATAACGCAACTTGTCTTCAATTAACACCACTTTAAGGCTCTGGGGCTTCTTTTTATCTTTCTGGAGCTTCCACGCTGCTCATGTGTGTCTTTCATCTCATTTGCTTTACTTTGACTGATGGCCTTGGAGAGGTTTCCTAATAGGGCAGGGTGACATTACAGCCACTCTATTTGCTGGTAGAGAAAAAGTGTGCTTTTCTGTGTGCCAGAGAATTTGACATAGAATGGCTAAAACAAATGCACATAAGCACACACTACAACTAATATTGGGGAGACTGCCTGGCCAGTCCCCTAAATCCTTCAGGGCAACATGGTGTTAAAGGTTCATTGTATCTGACTTTCTGCAAACTTCAAATTCCTATTTTGTCACAAACTGAGCCACAGGATGACAGCTGCTTAGAACCTTGTGCCTGTCATCACGCTGCAGGGAGGTCCTACCTAAAGGTCACTGGGGGCCTAAAAGACAGAGCTTCCTTTTGAAGCTTCGCACATTTTAGACCCCCTCGGGTTTGCCCATTCTGTGTGAGCTCGCCACATCACTGATAGACCCATCACAAGGAGCCCTTTTATCTTCTTTATTTAGCTAATGACCTGTGTATATTTTGTGACAGCATGCTTTGGGACATCTATGTCCAAAATAGTGGCAGGGTCAGTTTGTTTACTTTAGACGCTAAAGGCTACCGATGGCTTTACACTCTCCATGAACCTTCTCAACAACAAAATTTGAATAGCAAATGACCAGGGGAAAGTTTCACTGAAGAAATGCATTTTAAGGAGAGCCACAACGGCAATTTTCAGCGAAGAAAAGTTAGCTAGAAAAATGATACAAGGCATGCGAAAATAATAATCACAATAGTCCTAACATTTATTGAGCTCTACTGTGATAGCTCTATGCTTTCCACAGATTGTCTCATTCAATATTCATAATGGCCTTTTAGGGTAGTTGGGACTAATATCCATGTTTTAAAGAGGAGGGAAAGATGTTCAGAGAAGTCAAGTAGTTTGCACAAGGCCCCACAGGGAGGAACTAAAACCCTTCGCTGAACCAAAATGTTGGTGTGACATTTGAAGTGACATTGCTAGGTCTTGAATCTAAATTTGTAGCAGGATAGCAGTGGGTCAGAATCCCCAACCAGCCCTCTGAAACCAATATTAGGAATAGAGGGAGGGAAACCTAAAGAAAGCAGGAGTCAGTTCTCTGGAAAGGAATATAAAAATAATCTGAATTTAATTAAGATGATATCTCAGCCCACTGACACAGGATCAAAAGCAGAGAAAGAAAGGGGTGACAATTCTGTGATGTTGCCACTTGGTGTAGCAATCAAAGAACACATGGCAAGGTGACATATCTGAGAGCCACTGAGTACCGCTTCGGAGTAATCACTACACGCTTCCATCAGTAACCCTTCCATGCTATTGTCTAAATGTATGTTATGGTGAATATAATTAATGTCATTATTATTATTTACAAGTAAAGATGATGTCAAGAACTACTACCATCCTTAGAATGCATGCTTGATACTGTTTCTTAGGAAAGGTTTATCTCAAACCATCCACTCCCTCACCTGTTTTCCCTAAACAACTATAGCAATAAATTATTTTATGCTTCCAAAGAAAAAATGTTGACTTTAGTGTACTTGGATACAATTCGGCAAACTCATCATTTGACTCTGAATTTCATATCTTGTATTCCTACTATGATAGAACCAACAAGTTTTCTATAGGAGGTTAAACTAATGATTTGTTCTACTGCCATGTATGCATCATAGGAAAAAGAAAACATTTCACAGTTTACTGTTTGCCCCTAAAATAACCTTTCTTCAGGCTACTTAATGTCAAGGGTGTATGATGACCTTGTCAGAGCAATCAACCTTCTCCCCTTTATATTTCACAGTGACCTACCAAAGATGCCAGGATAAGATTAGAAAGATATTTATTGCTCTGTTGAATGTGGATAAAGAGCTCTCTTTGCTGGCAAGGTTACCATGTGTATTTTTTACCTTTTGACAGTTTTTAGAAGCTAGGCAGAGAGAAGAACTACTCACATTCTCCTTATCAGGAATCCCTAGAAGAGAAAAAGGAAAGAGAGAGAGAGAGATCATGAATTATAAGATCAACCTGTAAAATAAAACTGAAATTCTTTACTGAATCAAAACTAAGTTAATTTTTTGTGTTTTACAAAAAAAAAAAGACAACCTCCATAATACTTCTTAGAAAAATAGCATCTATCAAAATCTGTAGCATAAATAAGTCAATGAATCAGAAGCAGGGCTGTGTGCCAGACAACAAAATCTCGTTGATTTTGCTTTTCTACCACATGCTTCACTTTCCCAGAGAGAGAAATTTACCCTTGGTTCATTTATACCATGTGAACAACTAATGCTTCTGTCTTGGGCACCAGAGAACTCAAAATTTTACACAAACACATGGACTCTTAAGTTTCACAGGTTGTATTCTTACGTTTCAAACCACCTCACACTGCTGCAGGGGTCTGAACCTAGGGGCAGGTTGCAGATGAAAACCACCAGAATACCACTTTCATTTGGGGCAAAGCAGACCCCTGCTGCCTCTCAGTCAGGTCCGAGCAGGGCAGTGGCTGTTCCCAGGGTATCTGTTTTCTTAGCAAAAAAGGTCAACATTCACCCATTTGTTCATTCATTTACAAACATTTGATGAGCACCTGCTCCAGGCAGGTCTGGTCCTTTGTACTCCCTTTGGGGCTGCTACTCTGATGGGCGTGGTAAGGGTGGGCATACTGGAAGGTCCACATCCCCAGCACAGCTTAATGCTCCCAGTACAATGGGCTCAAGTGGCCTAATAGTGAGGAGACACAAAAGCAAGTGTGGTTTTTATGTGTGGCTTGTACCTAGCTTTGAATCACTGGGGCAGGGTGAGGTGGTTTGCAATGTAAAAACACAGTACATCCAAATTCTGAGTAAACAGGACATTCTGTGTTTAATAAGAGACTACACTGCTTTACAATACTGGCATTGAAAGAACTGAGTGCCTGTCCTAATAGGCAGCAGTACCGTACACAGGAGGGATAGGAGTGGAAGAGACTATTTGGAAACATTCCCTTGTGACACCTGGATAGTACCAGGGTATAAATGCTCAGGCAGGAAGCAAAAAGACAGAAGGGGTTGTCCTCTCAAACAGAGAGTACTAAGGGACATGTGGCCATCGCTTCCCAGATCTGTCAAGAAAACAGAAGGTTGGCCTAATGTCAGCACTCTGAACCTCATCTTGAAACCATCTATCCATCCATCCATCCATCCATCCATCCATCCATCCATCCATCCATCCATCCAATCACCACTTGAAAGGACTAGAGTTGTTTGAATGAGACACAGGGGTGGAACAGAAGCTTACTTTCTAGGAGGTTTAAGATAAATACACAGCTGCACAAATCACCACAACTCAGTGTCTGGAAATTAGGGTCTCTGTAGAAAACAAATACTGACCAGGTGATTTGGGGCCATGCAGGGACTTGAAGGTTGGGCTAAGGCATTAGCAACCTGGAGTTCTGCCTCCCATGGCAGGCCATGTACAAATACTAAAAGGTTTTGATCAATAGAATGAGATGATCAAGAAAAAGGAGGGAAGGGACTGTTCCTAATTAACAGACATTTAGGACATGAAAGCCAGATACAAGGGCATGGCCCTTGATTGAATTCCGGTTTGAGCAATGAGCTAAGAAGATGCTCAACTGGGGAAATCTGAATATGGGCTAGGCAGTACATGTTATTAAGGAAAACCATACCAGTTATTAGATGTGATACTGGTGCTGTAGTTATGCACGAAAAAGTTTATTTTGGTTTTTCCCCCCAAAATATATTTGCTGTATTAGGGGTGACATGTATGTATGTATGTATGATAAAAAGAAAGAATTATGGCAACTATTAATTTTATAATACTCATTAAGTTCATAAATCCTAGTTAAATATCAAAATATTAATATTAATTAAATCAAAGTAATGAAAACACGGGTGTCTACTGTTTCATTCTGTATGTTTAAAATTTTTCATAGTAAAAAGTAAATTTAAAAATAGTTCTCTGCAAGTCAGCTGTAGGGTAGACCAAGGGTGGAAACTGAGTTATTTTTGACCTCAGGTCAACTGTGGTGAGGCCCTCAGCCAAGTGGCTGGGGAGGGAACAGAGATGAAAGAGTATGAACGTGACCAAGGCAGAAGCAAGGGATGGGCCAGTGATTAGCCTCAGCAGGTAAAGGTAAGAGAAAGGAGGAGTCCAAAGTGGTTGGGGTTTACAGCCTGGGATATGGGAGAATAGTGGAGTTATGAACAGAATGAGCTGTCAGGAGGAAGGATCGGTTTTGTGGGAATCAGGATGTGTTCTGACACTGAGAGTTTAAGAGGCCAGCAGGACACCAGGAAGAAAAGAGAACCCACAGTCATTGGGAAAGTGAGGCTGCCTTTTGGAGGAATCAGAGGTATTGATTCAGGAAGTCCTTACATCAGTGGCGAGAAAGGAGGCAATAGTCAAGGGAAAAGTATAGAGAGAATCAGCCAAGGCTGTTTGGGGAATACCTAAACTTCTGAACGAGAGGAAAAAGCACTGGGGAAAGAGACAAGTGGCCAGAGAGATGCGGGAAAACAAGGATGATGCAGTGGAGCCTAGGAACCCAGGGAGAATGAGTCTGAGCACAGAAAGTCTTACTCAAGTCAGAGAGAATGGGAACGGCAACGACTGAGTCTGTTTATTGTTTGGTCCCTGGAACCTGCAGGGTGGTTTGAGTCAAAAAGTATGAGGCAGAAGCCAGACGTTAAGGGGGTTAAAGGGTGACTGGTGGTGAGGAAATAATAGCTAACATCATCTGGGTATTTAGGACATGCTTGGCGCCCTTCCAAACACTTGACAGGTTTTGCTTCATTTAATCCTCACAACAATCTTATGAGGAAACCAAGGCACAGAGAGACTAAGTGCTGGCCCAAGGTCACATGGCTAGGAGACGGCATCGCTGGAAATGCAACTCAGGTCCTTTTCATGGGTCAGTGAGCCAGAGATCGACCAAGAGAGAAAAACCAAGAACAGGGGAGGAAAGGAAAGGAAAGAAAGAGCCATCTTCCTCCCCTAGGACAGAAGAGAAACAAGAGGGGGTGGTCATGGTAGGGGGATGGAAGTTATGCAGAATTTGGGACTCAGAAGGCAAGGAAAAAGAGGAAGCTCACTTAAGATCTTGGTCAAGTGGGGAGGATCATCACCTAAAGACAGTGACAAGTTCTGGAGCCAGAGTGGGGATTCAAGGGGCTAGGAGGAGGATTTGAAGGGTGGCTTGAGCTCTGAAGATGCTTGCAGTGGCCATGCTGCCTGCTCCATCACTGTGTCTCAGTGACAGTGCTGCCTGTTCCATCGCCACGTCAAGGTGACAGCTCTGCCTGCTCCATTACCGTGTCTCAGTGACAGCACTGCCTGCTCCATCACCACATCAAGGTGACAGCTCTGCCTGCTCCATCGCTGCATCTCAGTGACAGCGCTGCCTGCTCCATCACCACGTCAAGGTGACAGCTCTGTCTGCTCCATCACCATGTCTAGGTGACAGCGCTGCCTGCTCCATTGCCGCGTCAAGGTGACACGCTATCTGCTCCATCACCATGTCTAGGTGGCAGCGCTGCCTGCTCCATCGCTGTGTCTCGGTGGCAGCGCTGCCTGCTCCATCACCATGTCTCAGTGACAGTGCTGCCTGCTCCATCACAGTGTCTCGGTGACAGCGCTGCCTGCTCCATTGACATGTCTAGGTGAAGTGCTACAGCTTCTAAAGCCCCAGTACTTGGTAGCTTGTCACATGTAAATAAATGCGCAAGAGTCCAAACAAGGGGGCTCAGAGATGCCCTGACCATCTCCCAGGTATGGTGACAAGTGCTGAATAGATGCTTCTAACATGCACAACCAGACTCAGGACAGAGGGTGTTTTTGAGTTTAGTGGACATCTACTAGAAAAGAGTATCACAGAGAAAAACTCCATTTCATTCACGACCAGAGACTGGTCTCTTATCAAAGGCCTGGAGTTTGGAGAGGCCATGATTTAAGAAGAATAATGACTCATGCTGCTTCTCTCCTTGATCAATAACATCAAAATAAGTAAGAGGTAGGGCTCCCAGGTGTCTAGATATGACCAAGACAAACACAGTTCATGAATCCCATTTTTAAAAGAGCACAGAAACAACAATGAATTTCAGTGTAAAATGAAAAGATTCTAAGTATGCTGACGTTCCAACTGGCACCAAAGCATACCTCCCTCCACCAGCTAAAACCTCAAAATACTGTAGTAACAAATTTTAAAAATAACCTGTGTGGGCTGGCAGGTCTGTTTATCCACAAAGGAATCTGGAAGCTTATTCTGTCAACCTGGTGTAGGACATATTTTTTTGTCACATGAAAACACAGGACAAATTTTTAGCTACAAAATATTCACATTTTTTACTTACTGTCATTGTTAGATCCCGTTTCCATAACACCATAAGGCGGAGCCAGAAGTCCTGCCATGTACTGTCGATATTTCTGAAAGACAAGATTGTAAACTCAATGCACAGATATTTACTCACTTGGAGCATTCATGTATTCACACACTAAAAAGCAGAAACGTCAGATGTCAGGAAGCATCTGAGTCCTGTATTTATAGAGCCATGAAGTGTGCTGTCTGGGATCTGTGGTCTAAATTAAAGATGCTGTGTTCTAAAGAGGTCTTCCTGAATAAGACTGAATGTTTCCCCAGCCCAGGGAAGAGGTTCTCTTTCTGCCTGTTCATTTATGTATTTGTGACTGATTAACGGAATTGTGTGGGCTTTTACCCTCCCCTCCACCTCTTGCCCTGCTTCTCACATGCTCAGGGAAAAGACACTTGGTTTTATTTTATAGATGCAGATACAAATAAATAGGTGAATGGCACTGAATCAGCTTTCTTTCAAAGCAAAAAGCAATACTTCTCTAGAAAATGTCTGTTTTGAAGGAAGCTGATTTGCTTCCTTTTACCTGCTTCCTTTTACATCGTGCACCTGCCCATTATGTGACCTCCAAAAAACCTTTGGTATGTTGTCAAATAGAAGAGGTTGGCTTCATTTAGAACTATTTGGATTCCCCTGAATTACATCCCCCTGACTTTTGGTCCAGGCATGCTTTAAAAGGCAGGGCTCAGCAATATATATTAGGCCCCGGAGTCTGTGCTGTTTTGAAGGGATAAAGCTTGGTGAACATAAAGCAACCTAGAGCCTCCAACGAGAGAGGAGTGGCATTGACAAAGAATGGAAAACACACATTAGAATCCTCTCTTCTCAGGTAATAAATATAACCTCCTCCCCTTTCAGGATGAAAGCTGGGCAATTTTATTTAACACATGGTGTCATGTATATTTATGGTTTGTAATTATGATGACACATAAATATTAAACAGCATCAAAAGAATCAACACTCTATAATGTGCTTTTGGGTTACATAAACGTCAGCAGAAAAGACTTCATCTGTAGCAATGGGCAGCTGCAACATGCAATGTTCGAGCAACCATCTGGCCCATTCGGTAGATTTCAATGGTGTTTGTAATATGACATTGACAATTTCTCAAAAGATGAGTCTTCTTCTCATCAAGATGTGACTAGCTTTTATTCTTTAATCCTGTTTTGTTCTCATTCTGAGAAAACTATACGAACACCTGCACGCAAATGTTAAAAATCAGGGTTTTCTCCTCTGAGTTAGCTAATCATTCAAGCATACCCACAGGACCAATCTATCACCCTGAATTCCTGACATTTCCTCTGATAACTTCCCAGTTCCCATTCACTTCTCTCTGATGACGCCATCTCCCCTTCTTCCTCACGAGAGAGCATGGATTAAACACATTTCTCGGCATGACACTGTGCTGGACTCAGAGCAAAACAGGCTCAGAGAGAGCAGACAACGACGGGCTACCTAGCAGTGGGGCTTATTGGCACTGAAGTGATTAACTGAAAAATGAGAGGCAACTGTATCAGTAAACCAGATCGTCCAGCAGTGCATACCTTCATAGAAGTTTAAAGGCCACTTCAAGCTTTCTGAGAAACAGAAAACAAAAAGGAATTCACCAAGGCCATGGTTAATAAGGTTCCCACGTTATTAAGTCAGCTCAAGATCAACTTAAACCTGAGGTCAGCAGTTTTCCAGAGGTGACCAAGCATATTTTTTTGATGGTTACTCAATGTCACCCTTACACACCTCCCACACCCCTGCTGCTGGTGTAGTGGCCTGGCTGAGTCCCTGGACAATGTCCTCTTTGGGGCCCTGGTGGACCTCCCCCTGCAAAGCCTTTCTCTGGATCCTGACATGCCTTGACACCTCAATAACGTAAATGGCCTCACCCAATCATTTTTAAATCACCACACAAGGGCTGTCCAGAAAGTATCCAGCCATGTAACCATATTCATTATATTGACAATGGCCGGATATTTTTTCCAGACAGCAGTTGTATGCTTTGGGAAACAGCAATGACTTTAACTGCCACAGACCCTAACTCACACTGTGGAAGGTCCCATGCTGGTGGATTCTTCAACATTTCCATTCCCTGGCCTTCTAGGACCTCTGAGGAAAGTTAGGAAATCATCTGTTCATAGGACCAGAAAACCATGAGGGCCTTCAAGGGGACCAGAAGAGTTTGGTGGGCTCTGCTCTTAGGATCAACTCCTGGCTCTGCCACTGATCAGCTGGGTCAGCTCAAACACATCCTACGAGGCCTCTGGCTTCAGTTTCCTCATCTGTAAAATGGGTGCTCCGAATTTGATCCAGGGTTCTTAAACTTTGTTCTGCAGAATGCTGAGTTCCCTCAGGCAAAAGCAGGATGCAAACAGCCTTCAGCCCCTACAGCAGCTAGACTGTCTTCACATTTGTCTGTTTATAGACTTCTAAGAGCAATTTCATTTAAAAGATGAGGTTTGCGTCTAAGAAGATAAAAGCTGACAAAGCACAAGATTAGATAACCTCTAAACTTCCAGCAACACAGAGGGCACTCAAAGATCTCCATGAAGAAGCAACAGAGGCCAATTTAGGATTTGTCTAGGAAGTATTAGGGACTCTCTGCTCTGTCAGGATGACTTCTGTGGGTGTGGATTGGCCAAGTGGCAGGTTGCTCGGTACTGAATGGTTTATTTAAACGGGGAGTATGAATTTGCCTGAGGCACACCACAGTGCAAGGCTGACCTCACACGAGGTGTACAGACCCCCGCTGCTGCACCCAGCCCTGTGGCAGGGATGTGAGAGGGGTTAACAGGCGCTTTTCCTGGGGCTTAAATTTCATTCCATGTCAAGTAGTCGAGAGGATTATTTTTATACTTCCATATTATTGTAGAAAGCAACATTTGCAAAAATGTTAAAGATTAAAAGCATGAAACTTCAAAGAAATTTTGAGCTTGCTGCTGGCTATGTCTAGCTACAAAGGGTCTAGATCTCAGGCATAATGTATTGATTTCATTTGCATGTGGGAAACGTCAATGGAAAAAAACAAGAACTTCTGATGTTATGGAAAGCAGGCAGCTTGAACCCTAGCTGGACTCTCTGTGATAAGAGAAGAAGGGGTCCCTTGAGGCAGGACTCCTCATCCTGGAGGTCACCGTCTTGCTGCCACACTGTGAGATCTTTTCTGGATGTTCCCCAAGCTGCTGCCTGCTGCCGAGGCCCATCAGGCTACCAGCAGGAGCCTCCACTTCGTAGGCCAGTATGGCATGTGACTGTCACCACATTCCCATCCAGCCAGCAGCAGCTAGGTGAATGCCTGGGCTTTGGGAACACCCCTTCCCAGCCACTGTCCCCTGGCATCGGCCCACCCAGCCTAGGAGATAGATCATCAGGTTGCAGGGAAAGCATAAACCGTATCCTTAGGCTGGGATATCAGCACTAGGAAAGCATTAAAAACAGGAAGCCATGAGGATGACTGACAGGCAGTGGTGTGAACACCTGTAGGGTGAGGCGTGTACTCAGAACAGGGACACACTAATGAAAGCCCATGGTAGGCAGTGTTCAAGATTGGGGAAGAATAGAGAGGACTGTTCCAGGGGTGTGGGGCTATGTCTTGTCGTAACGTCCCATTCATTATATGTTTACTAGGTGCTCCCAACGTGTTAAAGCTGAGTTCATAAAATGTAATGTCAAACACTTCGTCTGCACTTTGTCGGAAATCATGATAATTATGTGGCAGAGGAGCTTAGAGTAGGGGTATGAAGTCTAGGTCCCTTTTTTTCTTTTTCTTGGCAAGAGTTCTTTCACAGCTTCTGTATGATGAATAATGTATGATGTGAAAATGGACACGACACATTGCCCTAAATTCTCAGAGACCTAGACAATTTCTAAATATGTGAAGAATAGAAAAGAAGGGGAAAAGCAAAGCTGTTGTCAATGGAAACCTTCTAACAGCCTTTTTCTGTTTACCCCTTAAAGCTGTAGGTACTGCTTTTCTCACAGCGCATCACTGGCTAGACCGGGTTAAGCCCTTATGCCAAGGTCTTCTGTTTCTTTGTTTCTTGATTTTTAGTGTTGGCATAATGGGGCACCAAGAACTTCCATCACTACTTCTTCAATGATGTTTAATTACATCCGTTGGCTCTATTATAGATATTTCTAAATGGAGGCAAAATTCTGCTTGCCAGCTCCTGGCCATTCTTAATTCATGACCGACCTGCAGCAGCTGTAGTTTGAAGGACAAGTTTGGAGGAAGTTTTCCAAACCCAAATTGTCCAAGACTCCTAGACCAAAGCCCGAGGGCAAGGATACTCCAGAGAAGCATATAAAGTCTCTCTGGAAAAGCCACCTGTTTGAAATTCTCTCTCCTACTGGTTTGTGAAGGTATGGGGTCCCTAAGGTACTCCCAAGGGAGAATAGGATTATTTCCCATGAGGAGCAACAGCTCAGCCAGTTCTCGTTCAATCAGACTTATAATGGAGGTTAGTCAGATTAACCCTGAAGAACAGGGGAATAAATACGAGTTCATTTAGTCCAGGTGACAAGGGAGGCACAGCGGGGTCCTCACAGCAGGGTCCTCACAGGCCTTGCATCTAGTGAGGGGGACAGCCATTCTCACATGACCATACAATCATCTCAGGGCCATTGTGCCGGGGGCTTGAAGGGAAAAACGTACAACGTGTATTGGAAACATGGCTGGGTGGTGGGAAGTGCGGCAAATTTCGATTTAGAAATCTGGGTGACGACATGGAATCTGAGGCTGAGGAGGTCCGGGAGGAGGGGCAGGGGCAGGCAGAGAGGGAAGTCATGTGGTGTTAAGAGAGAAGGAAGGCCAGGCTGGCAGGAGAGTCAGGACACGGTGGGTGGGAGGCTGAGGGAGAATGAGGTGGCAGGAGCAGTCAGGGGCCTGAAGGCTAAGGCCCTGCAGGTCATCACGCAGATTTTGAACATTATCTCAGTACGAAGCAGTTTAAATGGAGAAGTGACAAGAACAGATGGATGTTTTGACAGGATCATGCTGGCTGAGGAGTAGAGAATGGTTTTGATGGGGAAAATAGGAAGGCATAAGCCCTCAAGGGGAGAGCAGGTCTGAAGGTGGCCCTTCAAAGAGGCCTGAACTGGGGAAGGGGAAGAGGACAGGCTAGCATAGAGGGTGGTAGAGACACTTCATTCCTAGAGGCTAAATGACTTATGGTTAATGATATTAATATTAAAGACTCAGATTTCTTGTTGAAGCACATCAATACATCTGTATTTTTAATATGACTCAAAGCTTTGGAGATTTCAAGGGGCTAACTGGAATGATTATAACTTAAATTAGTGCACACTCTGCATATTCAAATAATTAAATTAGCCATAAGCTCCTCTTAGGGAAACTCAAATTGAGAGCAATACACACATACAGTATGTTAATGCTACTTAATTGAGAGTCATGAAATAATTTGCTTTGGTACTATTACCTCATAGTAAATCCTCCTGTTTCTTTGCTTGCTAAGCCTGAACCTACTACAGTCCATCTAACATATAAAGATGACTATGAACATTGAAAAAAATGTTCTGTACATTGATAGAACTCAACAGTCTACAATGGCCACTGCCTCCTTGTTTAGAGAAGAAAGTTGATTGACATTCTATTTAACCACATCAGTCTTCAAAGGGTGATAGATACTAAGTATAGTTAAGTACAGGTTGGTGGGACCCGGGAAAGGACCTTTAACCTAACCATGCTGGCACCCTCATCTCAGATGTCCAGCCCCCAGAACTGTGAGACGTCCACTTCTGTTCAGAAATCACCCACCCTGTGCTATTCTATTATAGTAGCCCAAACAGACTAAGACCAAGGAAGGGACAGGGGTACAGGAAGATTTTCCTGGCCCAGACAGGTATCTTCATTTCCCACTTTATCAACATTCCTTTAGTTTCTGGCTTTGTCCCTCAAACTCTGAATTTCTCTGGTTATCTTCTGCCCAGATTTCTGTAGAAATATCCAGGCATAACTCACCTGTCCTTCTGCCTTAACACCAATCGTACCCTGGAACCCCCAGTGCGCATCCAGTACCCCAGCTTGCTCCATATTCACGCACACTGGATGCTAGAGTGGAAACTATACAAAGGCAGTGGCTTTTGTCTGCTTGTTACATTGATGGAACGCAACAGCCTACAGTAAGCTACTTCTTAGCTTCAACCATTCTTGACTTATGAAGACTTTCTATTTCAATTCATTGCAAACTCCTACAGCTCTTCTGCCCACATGCATAGTTTGTGCCTATTTTCTTCATCTGCCTTCCTTATGATTACTTCTGTTATTTCTGTTCCAAGACCTACACCTACTGCATATATCTGAAAAATCGCAGTAATACAGCTGTGAGTGGTTTTGGAAGCATCTGTTCATTGTGGGATACTGTACCCCTTGAGTCCTTTGAATGGCTCCTGGTTTTTATCATCTCTCTACCCTATGGGGTGGGAAGCACTCCAGTTTAGCACATGAGTCCGCATAGGCCAGGGCCAGGGCTGGGGCCAGGACTCGATCCTTGGACCCTGGGGCTACAATGTGAGCACTCAACCCACTGAGCCATCTCGGCTTCCCCCAGTGTCACATCTTAGTCAGCAGTGTTTGTCATCAGTGTGTCCAGGTCATGTGTGTTTATGCACTGGATGTGTGCTGGTTCAAAGCCTTCCTCCTCTGTTCCAGTACAGACTAACAGAGGGCACGGACCACCTCAATATTCTCCTACTACATACCTAAAACCTAGCACAGGGCCTGGGCATAGCAGGCTTTCAGTGAATATTTGTTGAATGAATGAATAGGTAAAAGAATCCCTTAACCACTGTGAGGTTCAGTAGCTTCAATAATGAACCGGAAATATTATCATATATCTGTCATGGCTG
Organism: Craseonycteris thonglongyai; assembly: GCA_004027555.1. NCBI lineage: Eukaryota > Metazoa > Chordata > Mammalia > Chiroptera > Craseonycteridae > Craseonycteris > Craseonycteris thonglongyai. The sequence goes on from PVKE010002102.1 coordinate 18,797, forward strand.
ATGGAAGAGCTGAGTAAAATAACCCACGTAAAGCTCTACACAACCCAAGCACACAATGAATACTGGTTCCCATTCCTTCTACATCATGGTTTCTTCTCATGCTGATTCTGCCAAGGGGCACATTTCCATTCAAAAACAAAAAAACTGGTGCTTGAAAGAAAAATAAGCCTAATGCATGAAGATCTACTAAAATAAATCTAATGATTTGGAGAGATGATGAAAGAAGCTTTTTGAAATCATATGATGTATATGGTTAAATGTCTCTGTGATGTTTGTTTGCTCTTTATGAATAAGCCTCTTGCTTTCAGAGAAGAAACAGGAGAAGCATGAAGATCAGTTGATCTGATAAAAGCAAAACCTAAATGTGACACATCAACATCTATGAATACTAATCAGTTTTATCATTTCAAAGGAAATGCAGAGTGAGCAGCCATCTCTCCACCAGATTTAGCACCAAAACACACACACTTGTGAGAATTCCATCTTAAGGGATCCATATATAAATATTGCTGAAAAAAATGGCAGCCAGATGAAATAGCTAAAGGCAGAAAACGATTCATTTCATACATCCAACTTACTTTTTTCACAATTCCACCCATTGCTGTGCCTTTCTCAGACACACCATCTTTGATGTTCGCCTTTTGATTTTGTTCTAACTACTATTCTCTATTTCTCTCTCTTCCCTTCCACCCTCCTTCCATCTCTCTCCCATTTCCTCTCCCATCCCACCCTTCACTCTCTCTCCTTACTATAATAAGTTTTATTACTACAAAATAAATAAAAGCACACGATAACAAATGTAAACTACAAAGATTATAAAATGGAAAAAATAATTCTGTCCCTCCACAACCCTCCACTTACTGACCCTACCCAATCTCACTGCCAAGTTAACCACTGACAAAACTCATTTCTCTGTAACTTCCAAAATGTTTCTATGCACATACCAACCTATAATCTCAACTGGCTTTAAACCAATCGAATCACACAGTATATAATGTTTTACTCTTTTTAAAAATTTCTCTCTAATAATATATCTTGAATAGATTTTAATATCAGAACACATTTCACTGTTGCTTCCTTGTTAGACACCTTCATTGTTTTGTTATATTCCCATTTAACCCAATTAGGGGAAATCTGGATAAGACACTGAATTTGCATCATCAAATGATCTTCCCTGAGTTTAAGGCAAAAAGATAAAGATCACATACCTGGGTCTTATCCAGTGGTGACCTCAGTGCTATTCTTGAAAACAAGATAGCACTGTCAAAAATTTATTCCAAGGCAAACAAATATGCAAGCATATTACTCAGAAAAGCTCTTTGATTTTTCTGATGGCTTTATCTAATTGGTGTCCTTATGTTGTAACTCCATTGACTGTCAACTGTATTTTTGTAAACTTGGCAAAGGCTTCTCATGTAATACATCTGAGGAAAAAATATTTTGTGTGCTCTTTCCCCCAATACTATCAGAGGGAAAAAGAAATTTAACTAAATTTCAATCTCTGACAGTTCAAAAATAATAGAATAGAAATTATAAAACATTATGGATGGCATTTGAATATTATTAGTGTTAAAAGGAGCCAGATTTACTCATTTTGACAACTGCATGTGGTTATATAAGAAAATGTCCTTGTTCTAAGGAAAACAGCACTGAAATATTTAATAGTTAGGGGTAAAGGAGAACAATGTCTCAATTTACAAATGATTCAGAAAAATATAAAAGATGGGCAGATAAAGCAAATGGGGCAGAATGTAAACAACTGGTAGAACCAGAGTAAACAACTGGTAGAATCATTATTTATGATTCTTGCAACATTTTTGCATATACAGGGTATATCCAAAATAACGAAATAACGCCCCTTTATTATGAGTTGGTAATCTATACCAAATCTTTTATTGCAAAATTGTAAGTACATAATTCTGTAACATCACAATATCACACTCAAGAACACTATATGACATTTTAGGTGAAATGTTCAAACTACTGTCCATCTTGTGTGAGACAAAGCAAGCCTTATGACATTAGGGCATTATTTTTGCACACCCTGTATATTTAAAACTGTTCCTAAAATTAAAAGTTACCAAGAAATGAAAAGAAGAGTTGAAACTTTGAATGATTACTCTTAATCCATTCATTCTGTCAACATCTGCTTTCCCCAACTTGGCTCTATTACAAACTGTGTCCCCATATTGTAGGTCCGGCTGCCTCTGCGTTTCCAGTAAGTCCTTACCGAAGTAGGAGCTCTGTCCCCACTAACAGGGAAGGCCCAAAACTGCCCCCAGGGGGCATGTGTCTAGATATCTGGCATGTGGGGGGGGAGGGGTGGCAGGGTGGGAATGGCTACACAGCCACAGCTTTCCCCTAACCCCACCTCAGGTGCTTGGCCCCCCATACCTGGGCTCCAGCCTTTGCTCTATGTGTCCGTTCATTGCTGGGACTACAGCCAGCCCTCAATGCAGTCCACAGCCTGTCTTGCCCTGACCTGCCCCTCTTCCTTAGAGGATAGTTCTTGTCCTTCGTACTTCTCGTTCTAGCCAGAAATACCGCCCACCCTTTGCAGATGAACTCAAACCACGATGAAACCGCCTGGTCTGAGGTTTTGTTGGCATGCCTTTTCTCAAGTCCCCACCCCACCACACAGAGGATCCCCTTGGTCTCAAAGCTACCTGGTGAACTTTCTGACTCTTCTAGCCCTGTCATTTTGTTGTTAGCTACTGCCTTCAGGGGTCAGCCTAACAGCTTTTATAAGTAGGTTTTCTGGGAAGTGGATTCCAGCTTCCTTATATTCCCCATGCTGCGCTGCCTGGAGGCCCAAGGACACCAGATGTTGAGCTTCCAATGTGAACAGAGCCGAAGAGGCTAACTGTCTCCCACAGATGAACCATTGCTCACACATGGAAACAGATTTCTGCAGCAATCTAGAAACTCAACTTTACATGTCAATTCCCTGCTCAGAAAATAGCTACATTGGGCTTTTCTATAAATTATCTCTACAGTGCTAAAAGGAGAGAAACACCCTTTGTACCGACCAACACAAAATTCTAAACAATGTAATCCAGTTGTGCTATGCTCATTGTGAAAATTCAAAGCATAAAACATGAATGTGTGTTTTCCAATCTGGGTAACACACAGGTATTCTTGATTTTATTGCAGATTGAAATAAAACTTCTGAGGTTTTGAAAATAATATTCCCCAAAATATTTATCCAAATTGACATATATAATACACACACACACACATACACACACACACACACACATATAGTTTTATATATACATATATAATTTTTAAATAACATCTATTGAAGACAGTGAGGTATATTTAAATTGGGGGGAAATTTTACAGCATGTTGCCTCAGGGAGTTACATTCTGGGGAGGAGAAAACTTTAGGGTGTGGAGGAGGGCCTTATTAAAAATATCTGGGGGAAGCCGGGATGGCTCAGTGGGTTAGGCGCTCACTCTGCAGCGCTGGGGACTGAGGATCGAATCCCGGCCCCCGCCCGTGCGGAATCATATGCTGAACTGGGAGCTCCCCCAGTTCAGTTCTCTCTCTGTCTCTGTATCTCTCTCTCCCTCTCTGTCAAAAATAAATAAATAAATAAATAAATAAATAAATAAATAAATAAATAAATAAATAAATAAAAATATTAAAAATTTCTTAGAGGTCTCACTGGGAGAGGAAATACTGCCAACTACTTTCCCATAGAGCACACAGCTAATCTGGACAAAAAGAATTCTTCTTGCTTCCATGAAAATATCAGGCTGAAAATGACATCTGTAAGGACACGTGTGAGGGCAGCCCGGAGGAGAGCAGCCTAATGCGGGACTCTGAATCTAGGACCCTAGAACTCAAGGGAAATCTTGTTGGAACGTTCCCTGCCCACCCCCAACCCCTCTAAATAATGACATGCTGGTTCCTTCTCTGTTCTCTCTTCCCACGGAAATGGGCTGGTCCAAACCATCTGCATCCCAGGGAGCTGAGACATCCACCCAAGTACTCTTCCCCTCACCTAAGGGTGTCAGGGGCTGGCCAAAGGAGGGACGTGCTGACTGAAGGCCCCTGTCCAGATGGACACACAGCATGAGGTTGGAGGAGAGGAGTGGTTGGAGCGAGAAAGAAAAAGGACCAGGGCTACTCAGCTAGAGCAAAGAGGAGGTGGTCTGGGTAGTTGAGTTTTAGGTGGGATGCAGTGTGGGCAGGAGGGATTCATCCAGATGGTGCAGGATCCAGCACTCATGCCCACTGGCTTTCCTGTGCCTACTCCGGCGTCTCCTTCCTTAGGTGTGGACCACATCCCCACCTGGATGTTTAAGCATGATCTCCACCTCTCTTTCAGATCTTTGTCTCCTGCTTTGAGAACCTTCCATCTTGACACCTGACCTCCAACCCCACAACCTCCTGTAAGGAAATCCTCCGAGCACCTCCACCCCTCTTCTCACCTTGAACCCCCCCTGGCCACTGGCTCTCCTGCTGTCCCCACATAGTTGTGCTCCAGTTGCTCCAATGTCTGGGCTCAAGCCTGCAGGCCCACTCCTCTGAAGTTGCCACATAACACAGTCCTCTTCTCCAGACTGGGCTTCTGGGAACCTCTCATCCCAACCTTGTCATGCCACCAGCCAAGCCTCTTCGCTGCAGTTTACAGTGCTGTGCACACTGTAAACTACTGTATACATGCCGTTATAAGTATTGTGGTAGTTGCTATGCCATGAAACATAGACATGGGTGAAGAAGGCAAATCCAAAGACAAGGGCTCTCATTTAAAAACAGCCTAGAAACCAACCAAATGGTAGAAGATATCTGCAAACCATACCTCCAATACGGGGCTAATTTGTCCAAAATATACAAATAATTCATACAAATCAACAAGAATAACAAAACGATCTAATTAAAATAGGCAGAAGACCTGAATGAATTTCCCAAGAAGACATACAAATGGCCAACAAATATATAAAAACATGCTCAACTTCACTAGCTATTAGGGAAACACAGTTCAAAACCATAATAACATATCACTTCACACTTGTTAGATTGGCTACTACTATTATTATTTTGAGAGGTGAGAATGAGGGAGCAAGAGAGAAAGGGGGAGGGTCCAGAGCAGTCTCCATAGTTGTATGTGATTAGTTGTGACACAGTTTCATTCCACACAGGTAGATGTGGGGCCATGTGGAGCTGGAACCCAACCAGGGGCCTCCCGCATGGGAGGCGAGCACCTTCACTGCTGAGCCATCCCAGCAGTTGCCAGTTGCACTGTAGTTCAGCATATGGGTTTGCACAGGCCGGGCTGGAAATCAAATCCTGGACCTCGCTATTGCAAGGGATGTGCTCAACCTTTGAGCTACCTTAGCATTATCTGAATGGCTATTATCAATAAGATAAGAAATAAGTGTTAAGGCAGATGTGAAGAAAAGAGAACCCTTGTATACTGCTGGTGGGAATGTAAATTGGAGCAGCCTCTATGGAAAACAGTATGGAGGGTCCTTAAAACATTAAGAATAGAGCTACCATATGACCCAGTAATCCCTCTTCAGGGTATCTACCTGAAAAAAAATTGAAAACCTTTCTTTTTAAAGATATATGTACCCCTATGTTCACTGAAACATTATTCACGGTGGCCAAGACAGGGAAACAAGATAAGTGACCTTCAATAGATGATTGGATAAAGAAGATGTGCATATATACAATGGAATGATACTCAGCCAAAAAAAAAAAAAAAGATGAAATAAATATTGCTGTTTGCAAAAACATGGATGGGTCTTCAGAGTATCATGCTAAGTGAAATAAGTCAGACAGAAAAGGACAAGAGCCATATGATTTCACGCATATATGGGATATAAAACAGAAAGCAAAAAATGAACAAACAAAACAAACCAACTCAGAGACAGACAAGAGTATAGTGGTTACAGAGAGGAAGCAGGAGAGGAATAGAGTAAAGGGGACCAAACATATGGTGATGGAAGGAGAACAGACAGTGGGTGGTGAGCACACGACGCAATATACAAGAGGTATTATGGAACTGTACACCTGAAACTTGTGCAATGTCACTGAACCAATGTTACCCCAATAAATTTAATTTAAAAATAAGTGATAGCAGCCTAGAGAATGTTCACTTCCCTCTCATTGAATTAATTTATCCAAATCCAGGTCTCCAGAGAACACTAACTGGAATGTGGTCTGTCTTCTGGGACAATCAAAATACTCTAACATTGACCGTGGTAATAGTTGCATAACATCCTTAAAACTATTGAGTTGTACACTTAGAGTGGGCAAAGTGTATGATATGTGTAGTATGTCTCAATCAAGGTGCTAAAAAAGAGAGAAAATACTGAATGGACTTCAGGCTGTGAACCTAACTTACCCAATATATCCACCTGGTTGTCAGAGGGAGGGATCAGAAAAAGAGGTGGCAAAGGCATTTTCTGGACATTCTGGGTGGGCCCTGTTGCAGTGCATACCCTGATTCTACCTCCACAAGAGCACTGCACACCAGGAAAACCGGTGTGTGCAGGTCTCACGGTGCATGTAGCAGGCAGAGCTACGCTTAGTTTGTCTCAGCATTTGATTTTTTCAAACAAAAGGAGAAACCAAGCACAGAAAACCTAACAGTGAATTGATGAGCAACTTTGCATATATATAGAATTTCCAGGCAATAAAGCATGCTCTCCAACAAGCTTGGCTTTGTTTGGAGGGAAATCATGCTTTGCTTTCTCACAATGCCCTCTGCCAAGCCCAGTGTGCCCCCTAATTTAAATTAGTCTTTCAATTATATGATCACTTCAAGAGAAACGAATTTTCGCGATGCTCATTTAAGAAACTTAACCAAAACTTGAATTTTTATTGGGGGTGATAGTGGCAAACTCACACAGTAAGGTTTTCTGCTTTGCCACAATCCTAATATGAATCATTTTCTGAATATCTATAAATGTTATTTTGATTATGTGCATGGCTTTAAATAGCTGTTTATGAAAAACCCACAATACTGTAAGTCTGCAAAGAAATAAGCCTAATATAAAATGTGAGCAAGAGAATTAAACACAAATTGCACAATTATATTCTAATTTGTAGATTATAATTCAGTGTGCCATAATGATTTATCATGAAAATTATGTTTTCTCAAAAAAAAAAAAAAGATTAAAAACTGATTAAGATAACTTTTCTCACAAATCCTAAAATGCTTTATTCATTGGACAAGTTCATTCTGTCCTATCTCCAAAAGGACATTTCAAATCAAAGACCTCAAAAAGAAGGTTAATAAATCTTGACAGCTTCAATAGGTTGTGTTTTCTTATTGATGTTAAGAGTCGTGTGAAGTTCAGCAGTTTATATAATCTGGCATAAAAACAGAGATTTAAAAAAATATTTAAAACTCTGATTTCTCAGAAAATGTCTTAATGACATTTCTTTCTCACTGTTGGGTTATTTCCCAGAAAAGGCTCCATTTTCACTATAATTTTCCTAAATAAAGCTGTGATAAAAGAGGGTACAGGGACAATGGGAAGTGTGAAATCTGATCAAAAGTGGGTTAATTTTTTTTAAACTGTCATAAATATATAGTTCATCCCATAAATTCATAATCTGAACAAGTCTATTATTCTAAACAGCTTTGGGTAATTTTTGTTCGTTTGTTTTATGAGAAAGTGTTATTTTTATCCCTCTCCTTTCCATATACAAGAATGAGATACTCATCTCTGAATGCCCTTGGTGACTAGAGCATATATATTCTGGGACAAATTATGTCACCATAAAATTCAGAACTGGCAGTCTCAGAGAACCAAGTTAGAAGTAGATTTGCTATATATAAAATTAAATCATTTTAGAAATAACTAAGTTCACAGAAAATTGTGAACCACTCAGGAAATACGTCTTTTGGGGCACATTCACATAAGTTACGAATCAACACAGGTAGTTTATCTCAGGTAAAGGGTGCATGATAAACTCCCCCAAAGCAGGGAGTTGGTAGAAAGCACTCAACCTTGGAAAGGCAGACTGCAGGGGAAAAGGTGTCTCAGACTCCTTGGGTGTGTACACGGGCTAGCAGTTGCCAATGACAAGTTCCAAAAGGCCAAACTTTTCATTAAATTCTATGGAAATGTAGGATGCTGCGTGCCTTAAAAAAAATAAGACGCACCAGAATGGCTCACAACAGGACAGGAATCAAGAGTAAGTACTAAAAGCAGAATCAAGTTGTTGTCTTGAAAAGATTAAAAACAAAGAGGAACAGAAAACATTAAAGTGAGAGGTTGCAGGATGCTGCCAAGGGAGCATTTAAAAATAGACCCAGAAAGTAACAACAAATAGCTCCTCTCCCCACCACCCTCCTTCACATACCAGAAGCTATAAGGAGTCTTCTAAAGAAAATTCAAAAAACGTTTCCTCTGGTTGGTATTTTTTGAAGTTGCTCGATGTACAATGCACTCAGTAGCCAATGAACATGCAGAAAGTTAAAGACAGTTCAAATCCAATTTTGAGATAATTATTACGCAACGTTCATTGCCCACTTCAAGGGCCAAAATAATGCGTACGGATGTCTGTGTAAGTATGAGTATCTTTTAAAGGTTGGTCAAACTGGAATAAGAAAACAGATGGCAAGACATTGACACCATTATTTTGGGCTGCTCTGAAATGCCCCCTCAGAGCAAAGACAGATTTCAGCACCCACTTCTTACAAAATCACAGATGAGTTTTCTCTTCTCATTAAATCCTTATTCTTGCAGTTAGTCTAAAAGACTAAATTCCTCTTCAGATGAAAATAAGTATATCATTTTCCCCCTACTTCTCTACATAGAGTCACTTAAATGTGATTCCAAAACCAATTTTCATTTTTATGTATGTATGTATGTATGTATGCTATATGTATTACAAAATAACTCTTTTACTCTCTCCCACTAAATCCTTTCCTCCAGAATAAAAAGAGAAAGAAAGATAAGTATAAGAACTAGGACCGGAACTTTTATTAAGCTTAGCTCTGATTTTCTACTGCATATCTTACAGTAAAAGAAAGTTTCCAATTTGAAAGTCAGTACAGAAAAGCAATATTGCACAGTGCAAAGAGCTTAGAAGCTCTGGCCAGAGGAGCACTGCCATGAGGCGACAGTGTCCACATAAAAGCATGCATGATAAATTTGCAAATGAATTTACAAAGGCCTAGGCACAGATCTGGGTAGAGAACCCGTCAGACTCTAATGTTCTCTATCAGCCACCCTGCACCAAGCAAGCAGTGGGCATGCTCCTTGGAACCCTGGGAGAAGTGAAGAAAGAGGGTGGCATAGTGGTTTTGGGGGGCAAAGCTGGATCACCCTGAAAACTATGTGGAACTGCCACGTGTGACATGTCTTACCCACAATGCTTCCTTTGGATACAGAAATGCTTTCTCTGATTCTTTGTCTTTAAACTCAAGAATGAAGAAGAGGTCTTTGTATGGAATAATGACATATTAATAAAAAAGGGACCTCCACACAGCATCTTTACCAAGGATTTGGGCAGAATCTTCCACTGGCTTGGCGCTGTAATCATCAACATTCCTATGAGAGGGGCTCAAGTTGCAGGTGCATTTCAAAGCATACTGATGGTGGCAGGGAACCCAGCAATGCCCCCTGAAAGGAGTCAAGTCTCCGTAAAGATGCTCTTAAGCCTCTCGTTTCTTCAAGCCTTTTCGGCACTCCTGGAGCTCCTTCTTCGGAAGAAGGCACAGAAAGTTAAAATGTGCCCTGAACAAATGCATCCTACTGAATATGACAGTGGCTCACACCCGAGGCCCCAGAGACCCTAACTAAATCAATGAACTCATGTTGAAAAAACAGAAATAAAGCTGTCTTAACATTAAAGAGAAAAAGAAAGAGAGAAGAAAAGAGCCTAGAATCCTGAGTCTCAAGCTTTGTGCTCAACTCGCATGGTTCGGGGTAGCAATCTGTGGACCTACTTTGCACAGTGCAGACGGCTGCAGGAACGCAGCTGCTACCATGTGATGTTTCAGGAACACTCCTCAGCCCCTCCCCAGCTTCCCCTGTCTTCCACACTGGACATCAGGCAGATGCTTACATCACTTGATTGTAAAGAACCTCACGCTGTGTCCCAGCTGCCTTCAGCTCTCCCCCAGGACCGCGCTGTGTGTGCCTGCAGGCGTGTACTCTATGTGTGCCTCCGGGCGTGTACTCTGTGTGTGCCTCCCGGCGTGTACGCTGTGTGTGCCTCCCGGCGTGTACGCTGTGTGTGCCTGCGGGCGTGTACCTGGCTCCGGCTTCCTCCGGTCTCCTGCCCTCACTCGGTCAGTACTGCAGGCTCTCACGGCTCAACCTTTGCAACTCCTCACCATGGACGCCCAGCTGACCATTGCTGTTGTGCCCTCACTATACTCTGGGCAGATGCCTAGCACCCTTTCTCTCTGATAGACCACACACGCCACTGGCAGGAACCACACTTTATTTCTCCTTCTAGCACCAGCCTAGAGCAAGGTGCGTGACAGCATGGGACCTCAGCGCGGTGACCGCAAAGATGACTATACAACCAGATGCTATTAAAATGCAGAAATATTTTCCACCTAAGAATATTTTTAATTTTCTGATTTTCTCTTTTAGTTATCAGTGGACGACTTGCAAGGAACGTCACAGATGAACCGCGTGCTATGAAAGGCTGGCTCGTATACATGTCAGCCCGGCCAGCACCGCATCCTATTCATTCTACGGATATCTCTAAATCTGTATTCTTCTGAAAGCATGGCTTGAAACTAGGACTTGGATGCAGTTCATTTGGGAGGTGATCCCAGGAAGCAGGAGTGGAGGGCGGGAAAACTGAGCCAGGGAAAGAGGAAAAGAGAATGAAGGCTGTGTTACTAAGCTGGTTGGTTATCCCACAGGGACCCTTGTAGAAGGCATCCCAGAATTCCACCTCCAAAGCATGGGAGTCCAGGGCACATATCTGCACATCCCATCCCCAGTACTGGAGGGCACTGCCTCCCTCCAAACTTTCCAGTCCTTGTCAGTGTCGGTTGTGCAAGGTCTTGTGTAGTATTTAGGAGGAAGTCCTGAGGCAGAGAAGCCAAAAGGCTGGGAATAATTGAGGTGGGGCACTGGAGTTCACCCGGACTGTCCATCACAGCCGCAGCTGAAAGGGAAGATGGGTCACAGCACACACTGAACTACTGCTAAGAAAAGGGCCACAAAAGTAAGTAGTCAAGGTCTTATGACACGTTTTCTTGGATTATGCAGACAAATAAAAAACCTGATTCCAAAATACAATCCATTCATCGATGAGAAGAAACTGCTTAATGCGACCATCAGGAAGTACGTCCTAGTTGGACCTGGGAGACAGACTTCCCAGGGGAACAGGCAACTTTGCCAGCTGATGTTCAGTTATATCCAAGACTTGTACATCTCCTTGCAACTCCAACCAGCCCTGGCTCCCACCTTCGTCACCCTTCCTTCCATTCCCTGCCATTCACAGGGCAAACAACTGAGAATTGCCACACATTCTTTCTCTCTCACTGTGAGTTCTTCGCACCAAGTAAACTGGTCTTGACGGTCACTTTATAAACATGAATAAAGAAAGCAGCACAGAGGAGAGGAGAAGGAACTTACTGATTTGAGCAAATCCAGTCATTTAAAGATGGCTTCCTTTCTCCACTTTTGAGTGCTGATAAGAAAGAATTCCCAGCTTCCTTATAAGTTGGGGGAACCTACTACAAATGATAGCAACTTATACTACTGAGCTTTCTCCAAGTATATTGGATACAGCTCCTTGTATTCTCTGTCACCAGAATTTCCTGTGCTCACTGGAAAAGGGGCCAACCAATCACAGTGCCTGTTCTGTTTCACCTGGACCCCTGCACTACACTTTTCTTTATTTGGTAAGAACGCCGTGAGGCACCCGGCCCATCACTCCTCGATGCACGTGCACCCTCCATTGATGCATCCCATCTGCTTCTGCTCCCACCACGCAGAACAACTGTCAGTGAATTTGGCCTTTTGTTTCTTGCAATCAGTCTCACTTTTCCAGCATGAGCCTTTTAGCTTAACACTGGCCCAGAATTTTGAGATAAACAGATGTCATGGCAGTGAGAATAGGAAAAGGAACATAAAAGCAGAAATCAAAGCTGGCTTCTAAAGAACATGTCTTTTAAGAAGGAGCAGCACAGAGAATGTTTAGAGCAGTGCAAGTACTCTGCATGATACCATAACAGTGGATATGTGTCTTTATACATTTGTCCAAACCCATGGAATGTACAATACCAAGAGTGCACCCTAATGTAAACCATGGACTCTGGGTGGTAATGAGGTGTCAGTGTGTCATAGATTCATCAAGGGTAACAAATGTCCCACTCTGGTGCAGTACGTTGACAATGGGGGAGACTGCATGTGTAAGGACAAGTAGTATATAGGAAATCTTGTATCTTCCCCTGCTATGAAATGTTCAAACTGACCTAAAACAGGAAAGTTATTTTAAAAAAATAAATAAATAGGGAGAAAAGGAGGAGAAAAAGAAACCAGAGGAAAAGGACACAAAATATACGACAAGAGATTGAGAGAAATCAGAAGCCACCAGGGACCCGTGCCTGAAATTTAGTATCAGTCAGATGTCAGAGGGCAATATTCGCTAAGATCAGGTACAATCTTAAAAAAGGAAAATGAAAAAGAAATAAATGCAGGCCTGGCTTCATGGTGGTGCCATCCTTGCTGTCACATAGGCCCCATGTCCGGAGGTCCCTGCGCTTGGTTTGGTGCTCTGCTGCTGCCCTCTTGAAATTCTTAATTTTAAAACACAGGCCCCATGTTTTCATTTTGTATTGGGTCCCCACAAATTACGTATCCAGTCCTGAGTAAAAGAATAGGAAGTGTGAGACAAGAGCTTTCCTCTCCAGGCTAAAGCGTAGCAAGGACGTATTTGCAGAAACAGTCTCAAAGCACTCCGGCCCTGCTTCTGATGGATTCATGTTAAGTGGTCTCTCTTGGTTTAGACACACTAGGAGTTTCAGACTTCCATGTGCCTTGTGTCACATGTATCGAGTGAACTGGCACGAGGGGCAGAGGAGATGGAGGAGGGAATTGGTACCCTGGTTGATCAGTGCTGAGAGCAAGGAGTCTTTATGGATGAAGTTCTAAAGGGAAGATTCTACATGCTCTTCACTGGGTTCCTTATTTGCAGAATTGGGGAAATAATACCTCAAAAAATAACCAGTGACCACTCTTCAAAGTAAGATTCACTTATAGAAAGCGCTGCTTCATCATGAAGGAATACTTCAGGAGTCTCCGGGAGTACAACCTGATTAGAAACCTACTTTCCTACAAAAGGGCCAAAGAGGCAACAGAAGGTCGTCCAACGCTCCCCAAGGATAACTGTGGAAATGGCTGTCGCCAGTCATCCAGTTCCTGACTCTGCGTCTTGGCTCTTATCAGTCATCAAACTTCCTCTCCTTAAATAAAGCCATTCCAAATGTCACCACCAGCTCTCCTAGGGCAAAATCAGGGGCTTGGCGTCAGAACCTCAGCTGCCAAAATAAAAACCCTATAAATTACTTTCAGTTCACATTGGACCTTCTTTCCTTACATGTTTTCAATTCACTGTTTACTGTTATGATGGTTGGTCAGGTCTCGCTTTCAGTCCTGTAAGAGTTCACCCTAATGGCTTTTTAGCTTAACAACTGTAAAATATTAAGGCATACAGTTTTCTTTTCCCTAGGGCTACAGAAAAATACCCAGTGTGCCAGGAAGCATTTCCAAAAAACAGTGGTTATAACCCCAGATATATAGACCAAACTTAAACGGTATTACATGCTTTAGCAAGTTTTCCTTTGCAAAATCTGCTAAGAGAATCCAATTATTATCTCAAAGTTTAAATACTGGCTTTGATCTTCATTTTATAAAATGTTTATCCATAATTTAAAAATCTTCCTTGCTGACTGACATTAAAAAACAATAAGCCAGACACAGAGCTACACTGGGTGGCCTGAATATGTGTGTGTGTGTGTGTGTATGGGTGTCTCTTCATATGTGTGTATATAGATATTTGACTAAAGCTCACCCTTGTGTATAGACACATCCTCTTGAGAAGCCTTGCTCTGTCAGTGGAAACTGCAAGTTGAAATGACCTCCATGTGAGAAGAGGCACTTGTTATTTGGATGCAATCCTAATTACAAAGTAGCTCAATGAACAGAAACCAAATACTGCCCATGTTTCTAGAAACATGACATAATTTGGTCTCTCAACAACTGAAATCTGTTTGTAAGCAAACAAGACCTCTTAGCTGACATTATAGCTACACGTAAGTATTATTGCCAAAACTCAAACAATGGAAATCCAGCAAAAATGGTTTTCTTTTGTTATTAAATATTACCCCAAAGATGTTAAAAGTCCATTAACTTGAAAGTGGACGGTATCATGTGATCACTTCGAGCTAAGTAGTAAGGAAAGAAAAATGAGTGCCACAACACTTAAAACATAACTATAAATATTACAGAACAGGTTCTAGTTTGTGAGTTCTCATTCAAATAGACCTTTGGTATGACAAATAAAATTTTCCTGGTATTTAAAATTTGGTCCAAACTGCCTATCAATCTCAGAAATTGCTTGTCAGCACTCACGCTTTCCTTCCCTCTTCTTTCCCTCGGAGAAGAGGTGTCTAGGAAGTCGATTAAAGCTCATCCTTATGATTCCGTAAGTGGTTACCGGCCCAGTGAGATGGACAACTGGGCCCTTCGCCAGACCAAGTTCCCTCATTAAGCAGCTGGAGAATAGGAAGTATTTAGCAGTTGCCTGGGTCTAGCAACACGAGAGCACCATCAAAGAAAGATGGCAAACTTGAAAAGATGCTGCTTTCCATTTTGAATTTGATCTTTCATTGAAACAGAGAAAAATATCAAGTAACAAGCCAGATCATCAAGTTGCTATTGCAAAGACCATTGTGGATTAAAAGCTGCTTTAAAAACAATCAAAATTTACAGAAAAGGTAGAGACAACACCAGAGACTGAGAATTAGCCTTATTTTTCAAAAGGAAAAATTAAGAAAGATATAAAATCCACTTATTTGTCTTCAAATGAAAGACAGAGTTAATACTAAAATTCTCCAACCTGCTTCCTCTTACTGGAGGTCAGTCCACAAATAAATACCCTGCTCCCTTCACCGTGGAAATAAGTATTAACAATCTTACGAAGCAGTTGACTTTCCAATTAGCATATGATCTCTAGGCAAAACCACTGAAGGGCTTCTGTGAGGTGGTGCCACACAAAGAAAAAGAGCCATGGACTGAGATGCGAGAGAGCTCAGTCAGCATGGGTAAGTCTCCTTTTTGAGCCCCAACTTTTACGTTTTCCATCTATAAAGGCAGGACAGGGAAATGAGACAAAAATAAATCCCAACTACTTTACAGTTAAAACTTCTAAAATTCCTCCAACCACTGCAAGTGTCTCTGATTAACCCCACACCTTCCCTGTGCACTGGTTGGTAATATGCAACACTCAATATTCACCAGTCATGTCCTGGTATCTATTTGGTGCCAGGTACCTGGGGAATGCACTGAAGATGCAAAATTAAATAAAGATATAGAACCCCATCCTCCACAGCTCAGACTCTAGTAGGAGATGAACATAAAAGCAGGAATTATGATACAAGTAGCAAGGATAGCTGCTTTAATACACATCTGTACAAAGTGCCATGGGAGCTCTCAAGAGGAAAAACGTACATTTGGGGGAATTCAAAAGTTTTTTTAAGATTTATAATAAAATAAAGAGAGAAGGTGAGAGAAACACAAAGAGGGGGTTGGGGAGGGCCCAGAGCAGTCTCCACAGATGCACATCACCAGTTGAGACATAGCTTCATGTGCAGCTGCTCGGGGTGAGGGGTGTGGGGGGGCACCCGCATGGGAGGCAAGAACCCCCCGGCCATCCTGGCGGTCGCGAGCCGCACCACAGTTCAGCACATGGGCCTGCACAGGCTGGGGCTGGGACCTGATCTCTGGACCCTGTGGCCGCAAGGCAAGCACCCACCCTGCAAGCATCGACCCTGGCATCCCAAGAATTCGGAAGTTTTACAAAGGAGATGAACACCAAGCACAGCCTTGACAGCTTGAATGCGTTTTCTAAACAGGAAAGGGGAGAGTGCTTTTCCAGGCAGAGGGCACGGCATGTGCAAGGACTCAGAGTCATGAAAAGTTCAGCAAGCAGAGGAAATGGTGAGAGCAATTGGTCATGGTTAATGTCAGAGGGTTCCTAGAGCAGGAATTGCCTTTTTTATTTTTTTTCTGTAAAGAGACAGAGTAAATAGCCTAGGCTTTGGCAGTCTTATCACAACCATTTACCTCTGCTTTATAATACAAAAGCAGTCATAAACAATATGTGAATAAATGAGTATGGCTGTGTTCCAATAAAACTTTATTTATAAAAGCAAGGCAGCAGTCTGAATTTGGCCCAGAGGCCGTAGTTTTACAACCTCTATCCTAGAACATAACAGAGATAAGATTATACAGGCAAGTAAGTACCGTAACCAGATTGGAGAAGTTCCTCTGGGCATTACAGGGATGTTTGAAGAAATATTACTTTTTTTAAATTTTTAAGTAAACAAGTGAGATAATAAACTTTGTATGCTAAAACGATAGCATGGAGTATATACATTTGCACACCCTGTATCATGAAAATAAAAACTATTATTTACTTTTACTTCATTATACGCTGATGTCCTAAAATTAAATCTAGCTAGGGTATGCTTTCCCAAGAAAATATAGAAGTGGGATTCTTTCTAGCCATCTATAAAATACATAGTACATCGTATCCTACTTGGTCTAAAACACCTAGCAAAAAGGAAAAGTAAAATCTTTACCTCTTTAATAAAAGCAATGCCTACAAAACTAGAAAACATTACAGTGGAAGTAGGAATCTGACTTGTGTCTGATAGAGCTATAAGAAGGTGGTACTACATACTCATCTACAGGTCTGGAAATGTTTTACTTGCTATAAAGAGCACTGCCACACAGAAAGAGAGAGAAAGAGAGAGAATTCACAAGACAAGGGGCAAATAATAAGAAAGGAAGAAGGGTAACATTTGCAGAAACTTTGTTCCAAGTCAGACAGAAAAATAAATTTTTATACTACGGCTGTTTTTGTCAGGGAGTACATGGGCTGTCAGGTCATAAAAGTGAGCAAGAGACTGTTCTCCAAGAGTTAATTCATAGTCTAGAGGAGGGGTTGGCAAACTTTTTTTGTAAAGGTCTAGATAGCAAATAGTTGAGACTTCGTGAATTGTATGGTCTCTGTCGCAAATACTCAACTCTCACAGAGCAAAAGCAGCTGTGGATAATATGTAAACCAATGGCTGTGCGCCAATAAAACAGTAATTGTTTGCAGATCCCTTGTCTAGAGAGAGACTTAAATACATCATTGAAAATAAGTTACATCATTGCAAATAATCAAAGCTCTATGAAGGATAAGCACAGTCTAGGAACCACCTGTCTGAATGACTCAACTAAGCGGAAAGGTCCAAGAAGGCTCCTGGGAGGCTGAGGGTAAGGAGGAGTGGGTAAAAGAGAGTGAGAAAGAACAACCTGAGGACAGTGGTTCAGGGAAGCAGACAAGGGGGATGGGGAACGAAGATGGAAGAAAAGCCCCGGTGGAAGTATCTGGAAACCACTTTACATAGTGCATCTCAGACACAGCTGAAGTAAAGAAGCATCAGGCTACTCATGGGCACTAAGCTGAGGCAGGGGTCTCGGGCCGGAGGAAACCACTTAGGGGTTGGACCTGATTGACTTGCATCCCTTACAGATTTAGAGGTGTTGGTGGCAAGAGGCCAGGAAGAGAGAGCAGCTGGGAACCTCAACTGTCAGGTCAGAGAAAAATCCTATCTCAGTTTGGCTTCCACTGGAAATAGAACCTGAGGCAAGGTTTGGGGTTCAGAAAATGTATTTGGGACGTGATCTCAGGAAGCACATATAAGGAAGTGGGAAACATGAGGCAGGGAAGAGAGAAAAGTCAATGTTGGGTGTACTAATAAGTCAATTACTGCTGTGGACAACTGGGGTTCTGTCCTGCTGTGCCTCCACTGAGGAAGTGAGCAGAAGTCACCTCAACATTGTATTGTGGAGGGATGGTGAAGCCTGGGGTATTTAGTCACCAACCCTTGCCCCTCATGTGTTGAGTGGATGATCAAATTCTGACACTGCTGAGCGGGCTCCTTTGTTGGCTGTGAAGATCCCTTGGCACCAAAGACAATCCTCAGACAGAAGCAGAGAAACACAGGTGCTTGAGGTGAGAGGATGTCCAGGTGCAGGGGAACAGGTCATGGCAGAGATAGGTCATGGTAGCTACAGGTCATCACAGCTACAGGTCATTGCAGTGAAGGGTATTAGATTTGGGCAGCAACACGGTTTTCTATTATACAAATAACTTCAATTTCATCAGAAATTAGATAAATCAAGAAAAGTAGAAATGTTCTGTTTTCAAATTCTGTCAAAGTTTCCTAAATATATTCCTCCCTTTTTATCAAAGACTGAAATCTGTTTCATGTGTATTATCTGGCACACTAATGTCAATATCACAGGGTCCATGTTCAAAATATTTAACAACCGAAGCACTGACCATTCAGAATAGACCTTGACCTTGAAAACTTTTCCAGGGCATACAGGTGTGAACCAGCTGAGCACCAGCCCTGCCATATTTTCTAAAAATGCTTCTGACGTATGGCAGAAATGGAGCAGGCATGGCTCAAACGCAAGCAAAGACTTTCCGTGCAAGGAGGAATGTTTTGGTATTTGTACCTAGATAAAGCATAAATAAGGAAGGACTGCGTGACATGGCATGAGAAAACCAGAGGCAATCTCAAATGAGTTTCTTCAAGGCGGAGCATATCTTCTGGGCACAGTCAGCATGACATTGCAAGCATTAATCCAAGATAGGTACGTACGTCCCAATGCACAGACACTACGTATCGACTATAAGCACAGATTCTCTGACCAATCTACCTGCCTGCTGCAAATGGGCAGCAAAAGTGATGGTTATCCAAATTACAGTCCAAGGTCAACATGAGATTAAGGTTTTGTATCTGAAGGTAAAATATTTCAAGCCATTTTCATGGTTTCCAACATGGAGAGACTGCTATCGGAGTGG
Organism: Craseonycteris thonglongyai; assembly: GCA_004027555.1. NCBI lineage: Eukaryota > Metazoa > Chordata > Mammalia > Chiroptera > Craseonycteridae > Craseonycteris > Craseonycteris thonglongyai. The sequence goes on from PVKE010002102.1 coordinate 37,884, forward strand.
TCTCCCAGCAAGGAACGGTCTCATGCATTTTAACAGCTCACTGCTGGTTCCCTGGTTATGGGATAAGTTACATGGGTATAGTAGAACTTAAACACTGTGATCACAGGTCACTGTTGTCACAAAATTGCTATGGTGGCAGTTTAGTTACTAGAAGAAGCCTAATCGATGAAGACAAAAATTGGTCTGGGAGTACAGTTACTGTCCCAACTCCATGTGTCCAATTATTTCACTGAATATATATATATATATTCAGTGAAATATTATATATATATAATTCCCATTCTTTACTAAAAAACAGCTTTTATATAAGGTTTGTTCTTTCACTAACCTAAATAAGAGTTAAGAACTCAATATTCTTGCCTTCTTCCACACCATATTTTGCATCTCATTTTCACATGATCTGAAGTTAAATTTGGGGTGGGCTTTCTGTGGGCCTGAGAAACATGCTTGAGTCAATTCTGCAGCTTATGTCCTCACACAGACCCTGCTCACTGGAGTAGGCTTCCAAACAAACCCATCTTTCAGAAAATGTCTCCCAGGAGAGTAAAACCATCTTCTGGGTAAACTTCAGCAGAAGATATCCAGCCATGTCATATGAAAAATAGAGGCATTAATGGCTGAATTTTTTTCTGGACAGCCCTCGTATACCCAGCGGCCTTTTTCTTACAGTCAGACCCCACTTTTCTTCTTCTGTCCTATGTTTGACCCATGAGTGGGTCTTTCCTTTAGCAGTTTCATCTATCTCTGATACGAATGCTTTTGACCTCATGGCAGAGCAGGTGTATCCTCAAGGTTGAGCTAGCTTCTCTTTCATACATATTAAACATGCTAAAGGGTGTTCCAAAATTCACGCAAGAAGTAATTTTGATAGAAAACACAGGTTTATAATTAAAATTGTAAATTTTCATTGCTCAACAATGAAAATGAATTGTTCTTTTGTGTAGCGCTCCATTTTTAATAACCCTGAACTGTCAGCTGTCATGCTGTCTTTTTTCTTCGTTGGCAACACTTTACCACACAAATGACGCAAAATTCAAATCTTGTGTGAATTTTGGGACACACTTTATTTATGCATCTTAAACATGCTGCTTTAAAACTGGTCTCACCATGGCTTTGGTCGTCTGCTATCCTGCTCCCACTCTATCCTTCCAAATCCACGGATAATCAGAAGTTAACAAGTTTAAAATTTAATAATATAACATCAGCAACAATTTGACTCAAAGCAAGTAAAAGCAGGGAAACAGGCTGATGCTCCAAGTAGCCAGCACTTCAGAATTCTTGGATCTAGCATATGTCTTTCTCATAACAGTTACAATGATAATGATGAGAACATTTGCTAGCACCTTACAATTTGTGAAGCATTTTCAAATATTATCTCATTTAAAGTTTACTCAACCTTACAACACAGATGGAACAGCTACCCTTCTTTCCTTATTTTCTCAATGGAGAAACCGAGTCTCAGCGATGAAGTGCCTTGCACAATTCTAAGTGACTCACATAGTTATAAAATGCAGGACCAAAATATAAATAAACACAGACTTTGGGATTCTGTATTCCATATGACCCCCTCATCTCTCATGGCCTCCTTCCTCCTGTTCCAGTAGCTTCTAATAGAGAATTCTGAACATACTGGTTGAAATTAAGCCTCCTTTACTTACAGATACACGACTTTTTGTCCTAGGCATCTTTCTCAAGTTCCTGGACTCCACTAAACAGCAGAGTTAAACAGGCCCCAAGTGGGACCCATTAAGTATATACTAAAGGGAAAACTGGGTCCATACTCAAGGAATCCAGGGGCTCAGCTAGCCCCAGAGGACACAGGAGTGCAAAGAGGAAACCATCTCAGGTGGATATCCATGGAGTTAAAGAAATTAGGAAATGAATACGAGAGAGGCAAAAACTCTCAGCAAGTTCAAAATTGAGACAAAGAACATTAGCTAAATAATCTGTGAGCATTTTATACTGCATACATTAGGTCAGAAGGTTAATCCAGAAATAAACTTAATATATTGGGGATTTAATATAAATTTAGAAGAAAAAGACTAGATCTACTTAATTATCAATAGCCCCTGTTTAAATCTCATGGGCACACCACATTGGCATTTAATGCTTTCCTATCTATATGTACAAAAGAGTTTACTGGCAAAATCTATTAGGAAAAGGGATTTCTCCCCTTATTAGCTCACTGATACCAAAGGTGGGCATTTTGCATTGCCCATCCCCCACTTTCCTCCATCACTCATCAGAAATCAGCTTCTCAACAGTTTTACAAAATGTTTTAAGTAAAGATACTTCATTTAAAGGCCTGTGATAAATTTCCTTGATAAGGCATGGGCATAGTATTCTCTCTCAATCCAAATTCAAGGATGTACAATAAAATAAAACACTGTACACATGTGCTGGTGTAATACTAACGCTAACAAAATGTTAGCACTTCATAATAACACAACACTTCCACTTATATTAAAATATAGTGCCTCATTTAAGCCCTACTGACAGTTGAGATCCAGTCTTGTTTTCCTTGTTCGATAAGAAGAAATGGAGTTCCTGATCCAGGACTGGAGCCCACTTGCATAGGCTGCTCCCTTCTGTTTAGAGCAAGTGCATCCAAACTGCAGCCAGGACGGCTTTGAATGAGGCCCAACACAAATTCTTAAAACATTATGGGATTCTTTTTTTTTTTAAGCTCATCAGCTATCGTTAGTGTTAGTGTATGTTATGTGTGGCCCAATGCAATTCTTCTTCCCATGTGGCCCAGGGAAGCCAAAAGGTTGGACACTGCTGGTTTAGAGGAAGTGCTACAAAGCTCTAGCCCAGTCCAAGGGCATGATGTTGAATTCTCCTTAAAATTGTAGAACAGAAAATAGAGTAAAACTTCTTTGTGTATAATAAGACTTCATCTGTCTTATATAGGTGGAACATTGCTGTCAAACAGGAGATAATTCAGCCAATACAAAAAGAGCAAAAATCATACACTTTCTTCATGAGAGAGCTCATGAACAGCCTCATCAAGTCACTCTTATTTATACACAATTAAAACCTGCTTGGTTGTCTGATTCCCAAGAGGACCGTATAGTACAAAAGAAAATTATACAGGTAAGAGAAGGTACCAGAAGCAGGCGATTGAGAACAGTAACAGATGACAGCTGGCCATTTGGGAAAGTCAGACGGAAGGTATCACTGAGCAGAGCCGCTGGGAAGCAAGACCACTGCATGTTGCTCTCAAACTCGGGCAGTACGCCTGCGCTATGCACTGAACACCAGTGACTGCTCATGATAACGCTCCTGAGTTAAAAATTAAAATGTTCATTATACTGTTTCAGGAAATAAAATCCATCTTTAAAAGATATATTTCAAGATTAGTTAAGTAAGAAACACTGGTGTTTAAAAGGGTACTCAGAAAATTTGAACAACTTGAATGAGTCATGTCTTGAAGGTTCTGGATAATAGGAGTTGTTAATAATAACAGCCAATGACTGAACTTCTTATATGCAAAATCCTGCTGGTAAAGCTTTGCATTAATTATCTTACAGAGTCCTAGCAACCATCCCATGAGCCAGGTAATTTTGGTATCTCCAATTTATAGAAGAAACGGAGGCACAGTGAGGTGAAGAAACGTGCCCAAGTCACCAGCTTGTAAGTGAAGGCATCAGGCAGGATTTAAACGCAAGCTATTCACTCCAAAGCCAAAACACTGAACCAACCAAGGGAAGACTTAACTGTCCCAGTCTTTAACTGTTATGCTTCTGGGTCTTTCCCTTATATCCAACCACTGGCAAAACCCAGTTTACAGAAGTTCCTTTATATTATAAATCAATTGCTTGGAATTTTGATGTTACATCATTCATTCGATGAGCGTCATTTCTTGAGCATGTGGCAGGCTATGTATCAGGTGCTGGAGATACAGAGATGAATAAGACACAACTTTTGCCCTGAAGAAGCTAAGAGGGCAAAGAGGGAGACTGACATATCAACAATTAATTACTGTGCAATGTGCACTTATGGAAAGTAACCCTGGAGTCCAGGGAGATGCAATGCCATGCCTGGTGGTTAGAAGCCTAGAGAAGTGCTTTTTATAGTGTGAGCTCAAATGAAACTAATAATAGCCCTGCCCTCTCAGCCTCCCTAAGCATCCCTGAGCTCTAAGTCCATCAAAGCTCTGGGGACAGCAGGGAGGGGTGTGGACAACACGACCTGAGTAGCATTTTTTGCTGGCCCATCTTTAATGATGGACTCTTCAGTTCCAGTCAGCACGTGGGTATGAGAGTGCTTGCTCTCTTCAATCTGCTGGTAAATGGCTGCCTTGGCAGGTTGTGAGGAATGCCTACTTCATCTGCAGGCTATGCAGGTAAGTTTCCCGAAAAGCATATGGAAAAAACCCCTCTCTCCTGACTCATTATATAAATAGGCCAACCACTCCCAAACTAAAAAAAGGAAAAACTTCCATTACATCCACCTTTGGTTTCCTGAACTGTCTCTTTGGGTGCTTTTCCCAGAAAACTTAGTTGCAACTTTCCTATTTTTATATACGAGGGCTGTCTGAAAAAATCCAGCCATTGTCAATATAATAAGAATGGATACACAGCTGGATACTTTCCAGACAGCCCTGGTATGTTTAATGAATTATACAAATACTACATTCTCATTATAAAATGTCTAAAGATCAGAAGTATTCAGAGTGAAAAATAATACTTTCATATTGCCTCCTCACCCCAATTTCTCTCCCCTCTCTATTAATAGTTTGGTATGTAAGATTCCAGAAGTTTGTGCATTTACTTATCTATCTAAGTATCTATATAAATTTATGGCTTTAGGTTCGTTTTTAAAAAATAAATGGAACCACATCAATATGTATCGTCCTGCAGCTCCCTGTTTCCAAATTAACAATAGGCTCAGAGATCTTTCTATATCACCACATACAGTTTTGTTAGCTTTTTAAAAAAAAAAAATTTATATTTTATTGTTTGAGAGAAGGTGAGAGGGAAAGAGAGAGAGAGAAGAGAGAAGATGGGAGGGCCCAGAGAAGTCTCCATAGTTGTACATCATTAGTATGACATAGTTTGATTCCACACAGGTGGATGTGGGGCCATGCAGGGTGGGAACTGAACCAGGAGCTTTCCCCATGGGAGGCAAGAACATTCACCACTTGCCATCCCAGTGGTTACCAGATGTGCGCCACTGTTCAGCATACGGGTTTGCACAGACCGGGGCCAGGAATCGAACCCCAGACCTTGCAATTGCAAGGCAAGTACTCAACTGTTGAGCTATCCCAGCATCCCTCCCTCAGCTTTTGAAACAACTCTATAGTATTTTGAGAAATGGATGGATTATAATTTATTTAACCAGTCTTCTACTGATGGACATTTAGGGTTTTCCCAATCATTTGCTATGACAAACAACAGTGAACAAAATACTCTTACACTCATGTCTTTGTGAACATGTGCAAGTATTTCAGAGGATAAATATCTAGATCTGGAAATGTTTGCTCCAAATGGTCTGTGTATTTTAAATTTTTATAGATACTACCAAGTCATCTATAAAATATGATTCACATTTGTACCTCTGCCAACAGAGTATAAGAATATCTGTTTCCCCACAGTTTCCTCAACATTGGATATTTATCAATTACTGCAGATTCTCGGTTAACCGGTATTCATGGGGATTGGTAGATACCAGATAAATGTAAGTAGACTCTCTGTTAACAGGCAAAATCTGAAGCAACTGGCAAAAAAATATCGCTGATTGCTTGGGAGTGCTGGTTACTTGAGTTCTGTTTAACAGAGAGTCTACTGTATTTCCATTTTTGCCAATTTGATGGGTAAAGACAGCATATCTAATGGTTGCTTTATGTTTTACTGACTACTAGCGCTATTTACTGGCCATTTCTATTTCTTCTTTTGTGAATTACTAGTACATATGGTTTGCCCATTTTCTAGCTAGTAGCCTTTCCTTGTTATTGATAAGATACTTGATTTCCTTATTTTAGAGGAGAATGTAATGTGTAAGACTTCTCATCCAGGTGATGCAAACTTGGATGTCAACCACAGGAACAATCACAGTGCAATCTAAAAAGTCGCCATCTGCCCCAGCTGTAGTTTTAGTCCTTCCTAAAAAAATAAGCAGACTAAAAATAGGTCTCCTGCTGTTGATGCATACAGAATTCTTTTGGATACAACTTTGGATGAATATTAGGATGTCTTGAGGTAAGGTAAAAGGTGAAAATGTGAATGAGTCCATTAGCAACCATTCTTTGTTCCTTTGTGGCTGACTAGGACAAAAAAAAAAAAAAAAGGAATTGGACAAGCAAACCTTGTTGATAGAGAAGGAGGCTGGGCAGGAAGGACCTAGACCACAATGATGGAGGAAAATTAGTCACAACATCATTTTCCCAATTCTAGCTTTGTGTTACCGCCTCTTTAACTTTAGTCTTTGTTTTTCACACAAAGTGGGTGTGAAATTAATTCACCGAAGTGCAGATTCTAATGCAAAGAGCACCAACTTCAGTAATTTGTTCCAACAGATTCAAGGCCTGACTCCCACAGCAAATTAGTAATGCTGGCTGAGTCACAGAGGGGTCAGAGACAAAGTTTCTTAGAGTCTATTTGCCTCTATTTTTAGGAATCATCTTAGAGAGAACAAAAAATAATGAGGATTTATTCATATTGCAGACTCTTAGTATATTTGGAATCACACAGCACCATCTTTTCAACATTTAGATTCACTGCTCTCTCAAAGTAGAAGATCCCTCATATCTAATGCTCTCCAAGGCCTTAAGACCAGTCCTGAAGATAGGGCTTCAGACCTGTGCTTGACCAAGTGCTTCCCAGGGGACAGGCAGGGAGGGAGAAAGGAAAGGTCAGTCTCAGGCGAGTGAAGGGGTTGGGTCGGCTTATTGCCATAGACAAGCAAGGTAAGAAAAAGAAGGATGGAAGAGCAAGGCTTGGATGGAGCAGGGAGAGAGCACTTCATCCAGGTCTTAGACTGGACTTTAAACACTTTTTAAAAACTCAATGGCAACAAGGAAATCTTAATCTAAACCTCTGCATTTGTATATTACCTTTAGATTGTGCTAAATAATTACATGCTATTGTTGGATGAAGAAAGAGGATAGCAGGGGAAGCCGGGATGGCTCTGTGGGTTAAGCCCTTGCTTTGCAGCCCCGGGGACCGAGGATCGAATCCCAGCCCTGGCCCATGTGGACTCATATGCTGAACTGGGGTGTGCTTCCCATGTGAAAGACCCCCAGCCCGGTTCCGGCCCTGTGTGGCCCCCACCTACCTGTGTGGAAGGAAGCCATGTGGAAAATTAATGATGTATAACTATGGAGATTGCTCTAGGCCAGAGGTGTCAAACTGGCGGCCCGCGGGCCACATGCGGCCCACGGGCCACCAGTTTGACACCCCTGCTCTAGGCCCTCCCCCTTCTCTCTGTCTCTCTCTGTCTCTGTCACAAACAATAAAACAAATGTTTTAAAAGAAAGAAAAAAAAAAGGAAAGAAAGAAAGAATAGCAGCTGAAGGGCCAAAGAAGAAAGACAAGCTGCTCTGTTATTTTCTACCCAATACAGTATCAACACTATGCCAAGGTTGCAACAAATGAATGAAAATTGTGATATCTTGGCTTCCAAAGTATTCTACAATAAACCCTCTTGTAACTTAATTATAATCTTAAATACATCTGTATGCACATATATAGTAGTATCCCTCTGAACCAAGGTTTCTGTAGGAAACATGGGAATACTTCAAGACAAGATGAAAATAGGATGAATCTTAGAAAGCGCCTATTCTTAAATACCAGCCAACTTTCTTTTGTCTGGCTGTATTGAGTATGCAACCACAGACACACTGTATTCACTGTGAAAATATTATTGGACTTGGTACTCAATCATTTACACTCTGTCCTCTAAAGTAGCATTGTCAGTTAAAAAGCCTGAATACCTCGCCTGAGCTGGTGGTGTATTACAACGATCAATTGCATGTGACTAATGCGCCCCAGTAATGGGCACTCAATAAACAAGGTCCAGTCCGTCTACTGCTCATAGATAAAGAGGGCCCAAAGGAGGTGACGATAGCGACACCACAGCTGCGTGTGAAGCTGGAAGGAAAATAAGTATTTGCTCAGCGCTTCCTCCTCTCAGACAAGATTTCAAAAATTCAGCATCTAACTCACAGCCAAGGGAGAGGACGTTTGGTGAAGCAACAGCTTTTACGAGTATGACTGCACCCGAAGCCCCCTCACAAGTGTTCAGCAGTGTATGCAACCACAGAGTGGCAGTTAGCAGGGTCCCCAGCGGGCTTCAAATATTCCTGATCCTAAAAGCTGTAGATTATAAAAATAGGCATAACAATGCTGCTAGAGTATTCCCCCAAAGTCAGTCATATATTAAAAAAAAAAGAGTAATACTACTGCACATATAAGCCTCTGAAGAGTTTTGTTAACAGATGTCAAAAGTACCAGTAAAAACCATTAACAACTAACAAATGCATTTGGTAGAAACACTAAGGTTGAAACAATATTATACTCTACACAGTAAAGTGAAATAGTTGACTCCAGCAGAGAATGAAGCATATTTGGAAACTAAATTTACGTACTTGCATTATCCAGGTTTCTCAGAAATTGGATTTTTTTTTTTAAGATTTCTTTTTATTGTTTTTGACAGAGAAAGAGAGAGACAGAGACAAAGAGAAGGGGGAGGGCCCAGAGCAGTCTCCATAGTTGTATGTCATTAGTTTTTCTACATACAGTGATACCTTGGAATCCAAATGCCCCCAAACTTGAACAACTTGGAATCCAAATGAAAAAATCAAGCGACTTTTGCCTTGGAATCCAAATGCTATTTGGAATCTGAACGTCAACACATTGTTCGCCTGGGACATTTTGACTGTACGGCCCGTAGCTTTATTCGAACACCCACTTGTCTCAGAACTCGAACATTTTGGAACTTGAATAGGGTTTTAGGACAGATTAAGTTTGAACTCCAAGGCATTACTGTAGTTTCATTCCACAGGTGGGGGCGGGGCTGCGCAGGGCAGGACCTGGGCCAGGGTCTCACCCCAGTGAGAATCGAACTGGGAGCACACCCCCATTCAGCATATGGGTCCACATGGGCCGGGGCCAGAATTTGATCCTCAGACCCTGGGGCTGCAAGATGAGTGCTCAACCTACTGAGCCATCATGGCTTTCATTCCCTGGATTTATTTTAGATAGAGAAGTTCTATTATGTTTTTTTAAAAGACCAAAATTGGTTGTCTTTTCTTTTTTAGCAATTTGTATTTTATTTTATTATTTTTTTAATTTTATTTTTTAGTTAAATTTATTGGGGTGACATTGGTTAATAAAATTATATAGGTTCCAAGTGTACAATTCCATCATACATCATTTATATATTGCATTGTGTGTTTAACACCCAAAGTCAAATCTCCTTCTATCACCATATACTGACCCTTTTTACCCTCTTCTTCCTCCCTCTGCCCACCCTTTCCCTCTGGTAACCACAAAACTGTTGTCTGTGTCTATGTTTTTGTTTGTTTGTTGTCTATTATCTTGTATTACCAAATCAAAAGCAGGTGAGATATCCTGAGAAGAATGTTGGACCCAGCATCAGAAGATTTGAACCTGGGCTCTAGTTCCCTGCTGTGTGACTCAAAAGAGGTTGGTTCACTTCTCTGAGCCTTGGTTTCTTTATTCATAAAACCATAAGCAGGACAATAGCCAACTGCCACCCATCATTGTTGACAGGATTAAATAGTCATGTGTGAGTAAACTGGAAAGTGTCTAGAATATAATAGCATCTTAATGAATATTTTTTGAATCTGAAGGAATTACCCTATTTTTAATACATATTTGTATTGAATGTTCATTTGTTTACTTCAATAATGCTGTCTTCTCAAAATATTGTTGCAATGTTCTTCAAAATTGCCTTCACTGCCAAAAACTATTATTTTCCTCTTTTTGTCAAAATGTGTACTCTACCTTTTATAGTAAAGTCTCAGAAATGGAGGCCTTATTTCTACTTTTCAATTAAAAGCACAGGCACATAGGGGTTAAGTGATTTACTCAAGGATATAAAATGGGTCAGATGCTGAGATAAAGCACCTAGACTTTGTGCCTTGTCCTCCACTACACTCCACCTCATCCTGGTCTCCATGAGGCATTTCTACTTAGTTCTTAAAATTTTCCTTGATTGCCACATTTCACTTGAGTCAGCTTACTCTTCAGCAAGCAGACAGCATGCCAACAGCCATCTAAACACTCTGCTGAGAGCCTGTGCACCTCAAAAATCAGGGAAAATGAGGAGATGCTGGAATGGTAGTGGGTTAAGAGCTCATCTTGCAGCCCTGGGGTCCAAGGATCGAATCCCAGCCCTGGCCTGTGTGGACCCATATGCTGAACTGAGAGATATGCCCCCAGTTCAGTTTTGAATCTGAACTCTCTTTGATTCAGAACTCTCACTGGGCAGAGCTTCCTATGTGGGAGGCCCCTGGGTCAGTTCCTGCCTTGTGCAGCCCCATGCCGACCTGTGGAATGAGACTCTCTCTCTCTCTCTCTCTCTCTCTCTCTCTCTCTCTCTCTCTCTCTAACAATAGAAATAAAACTTTAAAAATAAGGGAAAATGAGAGGCAAGTGAATTCCCAAGTTTCCCTTTTGAGTAACTTCCCAAGCCCATCCTGAAGTCACCTGGATAAGAAAGTCTCGATATTCATGCCTCTTGTTCCTGCTTGATTAACAGGGTTTCAGATATGATACAGTCTAGTTGGATAATGATGAAGACTAATGCAGAGAAGCACCTGTCTCCTTTTTCCCACTAGGAAATTTATGTAACTGTGAATTAAAAGCTGTGGGCCACTAGGAAACCCACTTAGGTAGGTTACCTGATCTTTAGGTAATCAAGTGGTGTTTACTTTCCTTCATTCTAATAGAAATAAATATGCATGTTTTATACCAAATTTTAAAACTGAGTTAAAAGTGCTATCCTGTTTTCCAAAACATTTCAAACGTTTTGATCCAAACCTAAGTAATCCCCACATGCTGATTTCACTGGCATAATTCCTAGTCCACATTCAGTTCAATGGCTTTACAGAGGCTTTTTGATAAACTTAAATCTCAACTGATGATAGGAGGAAATCATAGTCTTTCTAGGAATAAGAAATAGGCATAAAGGTAATGACCTCACCCGGCTAGATCCATGTGTAGAACAGCTGATTGCTGGTGATAGTCATGGTCATTTTAAGACAGTCCACAGCAACTGAAAGGAGCCAGTACCACCTAGAATTAATTACATGGGCTTCCGAACTTTGCTACGGAAGCCAGAGCCCCAACTTGAGGCTTGTCTGCAAGGTTGTGGCCTCTCAAAAATAGGACTAGGAAAACTAATCCTGACATAAACCAATACAGGCCACGGCTGCTTAAGAGGGATCAAAAGCTTAAAGGTTGAGCGGGCATTATTTTCCCCTCTCCCACGAAACATAAGAGTCTCCACAAGTTTAATTGGATTCTTATTTCTGAAAAAGACTTGGTGGACAGCTTCTCAAAACTGGGAACTGGCCTGGCTATGTACTATACAGATGTATAAGCTATGTATGTATCTTATGTGTATATCTCATATATAATGCAGTATATAACATCATATATACATATAAACCACATATTATAGTTGCATAAAATAGGTATATATCTTATATAATACTGTATATGGTGTTACATATATCTTGTAGATGAAAAAATATGTATTCATATATGTCTTGTCACATATGCTACATATATCACATATGATACAGTATATATCATATATATATCTTATAGACATATAAGCTATGTATCTTATATGTATGTATACATATCATATATAATACAGTGTACATCTTACATATACCTATAAATCATATCTTGTATGAAATATACATTATATCTGTTATATGCATATATCATATATATATATCTTATAGATATATAAGCTATGTATGTATACACATCATATATAATACAGTGTACATCTTACATATGCATATAAATCATATCTTGTATGAAATATGCGTTATATCTGTTATATGCATATATCATATATATGTAATACAGTAGAGTGTACAGGGTGATGACAGGAAATACAGTCCCAGCATGGGTTATCAAAAGGCTTGAAGAGCAGTGCAGGAGGATACTCTCAGTCCCTCAGCTGGGTAAGCTGCCAGCAAAAGCATCAGTAACTGCACAGTGGTGACAATAGCAGAGAGGTGAGGCGATGAGAGAGAGAAGTGCAGATGAGGAATGAGGAGATACCTCGGGCCATAAAGCACACCCAGGGTGCCAGAGCTGCCCTTGCGGCTCCTGGTTGGAGCTGAGCACTCTCTGGCAGGGAGTAGCTCATCTTGAGGGGATCCACAACCATTAAGCACCTATGATGTGCACTGTACTGCCTCCATTCACATGAAGAGACACTGTACACGTACATTCCATGTTTTACATTGTCTCAGCTCAGACTCCTGGACTTTGATGTAGAGATCAGTTACAATCCTTGCCCTCCAGATGTCTATGTCAGCCTGAGCCGATAAACCAATGAATGCCCATTCAATAATAGAAACGTGATTATATTAGGACAGACATATGAAATTGCCATTTCTGTAAGCCAAAAGTAGTTAAATACCAGCAATTTTATATAGTTCAACTTCATAAAAATCACCCAAATGCTGCGAGGGGAAATGGCTTAGAGATTGGGCAGAAAACCTGAAGATCAACTCAAGTTGTTTTGAGTACACTCCCTACTCCCGTATTCCACATACAGCAACCTTGGTGAAAAATATCTAAATATCAGATACCAATTTTCTATGACTTTCAATATACAAAATCTAGCATTAAGTCTATTTGACATTGGACTTCCTTTGCTTTCTAAAAATTTTTTCAAAAAATATAGGTAGAAAATTACAAGGAAAAAACTTTTAACTAAAAGATCTTCATAATTTTCATTTGAGAAGTTCAAAATAGTACATATTTGTTTTTTGTTCTTAAAAAACAATTTACTATTCAGCAAGAAACAATGCCTAAGGATTTATCAAGGCCTCAGGCTTATTTCTTTTTGCCACAACAAACTTCTATTTGAATAGAATGTAATCGTTTATGAAGAAGTTTCCCATGTTATTTTATTTGGGCCCCCTAATAACCCTATGAGGTAAGGATTAGTATTCATACTTTACAGACAAGGAAATAAACATTTTAGAGATTCACTCAGAGGTGAGGAAAGCCAGTTTTGTTTTCTAACTTAAACTTTGGGTTCTGATTAAGATTCTGGTCGTCTTCAGGTTCTGAACCACAATACTTACTAAGCACCTATAAGATGCTAGACCCTTGCTTGGGTGTTTTTTCTTGCATTCCTTTCTATCTTTTGGAAACCACTTTAGCAGAAAATAAAGCCCTTCTAAAGTATGCAAAAACTTAGGAGTCATGATATTCATTTGGGTCAAAAGCAGATACCTCTGGTTTTAGAAAAAATTAAAGAACTGTCCCTCTTCATTTAGGCTACTTGAAGCTCTTCCCAGTGTTGTTCATATTACAGAATGAGTAACAAGGAAGGGATCTAGGTCATGACACTTAAATGTCTTTATGTAGCCCCATGATGGAGAAGCATTATTTTAAGGATTTTATAAACAAAGGACCCAAACCTTCTGTCCCCTCTATGGTACATGACTCAAACAAAGAAAAAAACTTCCTGTTGCACAAAAACTATGGACAATATAAAGTGACAATATTGAGCTATGTCTGTTAATAAAAGTGCCTTTTGAAGAGTTTTTCTTGGGTGTGTATACTTCACCATCATCAGAAATCTGTGTTGCTTACTGCTCTAAAGATTTTACCTACAGTAGAATAATGTCTGGCACATAGTAGGAGTAAATGAATGAACAGAAACAAGCTAATGAACAAAACTTAAAGGGGTAACTGAAGCCAGCTTCTCTAAGACTAAGGATCATCTCAAATAACAATTCCATAACCCCACCTCACACCTGGAAGAAATATGTTGGCTAATATTATGAGCTGGGGAACACTGTTTTGCTATGCCTCAAAAATTACAAAATATAATGCAATGCATAGACAACGTAATGTAGAGTTGTATACCTGGAAACTATGTAATTGTTACCAACCAATGTCACTCCAATAAATTTAATAATAAATAAATAAATAAATATCACACAATAAACTAGAGACCTTAGTTTCATGCTATGAATTATGGGTACTTAGGAGCAGGATAATGTAGCCTCTTATTCAAACTTAGGACCTGCTCTAAACTGTTGTATAGGTTTGGCAACAAGGTTCTCCAACCATCTACCCTCCTATTTCTGAACAAACATCCGAAACTCCCATGGAGAGTCACAGTGACTTCTAAATGCAAAATGACATGTGAATGATTACAGCATTGTTCAGGTCTCCAGAAAAATTGCCATCCTTACCAGAGGACTAAAACGGGCTGAATATCACAGGACTCATTTTGCAATCTTGAAAAATTTGGCTGGAAACAGTAAGTGGTGGAGACAAGTTGCCTACCTCTGTAGCTCCACATGCCACTCCGCTGCTGAGAGAGCTGAGGTTGCTGATGGATTTGCCTCAACACTAGCATTTGGAGAAGACCATGTCAACAGATCTTTCCTTCTGCAGTGCTCCAAATGTGATCTAGTAGAAACTTACAACTGTTTCACCACTGAGTTTTAGAATGTCATTGTTTTGTTTTGTTGTGTTTTTAAGAATTCAAAGTATTTCTTACATTCTCTTTTCAGAAGAGAAAAGCTGACTTAGTTAAGAAGAAGCCGGAACTAGAACTCTGTCCTCTGTAGCACCAAGGAGAGCCAGCTTCAGACAAACAGCTGCCTCCCTCGGTTGAATTTCTATGCAAGATGCACACTTTTAAAGAAGACGCAAGCACAATTAATGGGAGAGAATTATACACAAGACTCTTCCCTCATTCCAGAGGTTCCTTTCCATCTGTCTACTCTGCTATGTTTTCTCATATTAAAACTTAGAATGAAAAAAGTAGAGATGGTCTGTGCTATGAAAGAGCATGTTTTTAGACAGTCCACTCTAATTCCACAAAGTGAAATATAAGACTTGCATTTTCCAGAAGCTGGGATGTCAAAACAAATTTTGAGTTCTCTGTGGATTACAAATGAACCTTGAAGCAAAGGTCTTTCTATCAGTTAAGCACTGTTATTAGGGATATAAGTTGTGTGAGTAATATTGATCAAAAAATTTAATACATGCTTTTATTGTTTCAGAAATCAATTACTGGGATGCTATTTTGTTAGGTGGTCAATAATCTGTTCATTTGATTCCAATCTGTTCAAAATGTAATTGCAGACCTGGATGATAAGAGCTCAACAACTGAAGCATGGCACACACTCTCTACTTTCTCTGTCATTGATTAGTAGTTAAAATTTGGATTAACTTAGGTATGACACAATTTGAATATATGGAACATATTCCATTCTTTCTGTTAAAAATTCAAATGTTCTCCATATTCTCCAACAAAATGGTTTAAAGAGGTTAAGTAAGCAATGTAAACATTTATTTTTCTGACTGAAATCACTAGATTTCTTCCATGTCACAGGAAACCTTTCCAAAATGTGGGTGGAATTCAAAAATCTCACCTTTATAGATCAGCCTGGATGAACATTAGTTTGTGCCTATTTGGTCAGGATGAAACTGGGCAAAGCCAATAGATTTAGTTATCTCTTGCACCACAATTTATTATAAAAACCCAACAAATATCCATACCCTCAGTCATAAATCTGTTTCACTTGTAAAGTGCTGAAAATTTCAAATCTTCCAATCATTTCCAGCTTTAAAGTGATATAGGTACATTTCAGATACTAAGGAATCTGTTTCGCTAAGAAGTTATCTTGGACCTTCATGTTTAGGTTCAAGGCTCTTTTCTCGTGGATGATTTGTTGGAGCACAAATAAAATTAAGTCATTCACCTTTTACTTCACCCTCTTCCCCCCGCATTGCTACAGGATCATTCAATGATACCAAGGACACAAAAAGATCTGAAGAAAACAAAGACGTCAATGGAGTATCTAAATAGGTATTTTTTAATTCAAAGCGGAGAAAGGCAAAGCATTTTTTTAACAACCAGCTTTGGGACAGAAAAGGCTTTTGAGTTCTAAAACTTTGGTTTCATTAGAAGAACAAATTCCATGAAGTTCATATTATAAACAATAGAGTAAGGAAGGATGTAGGAAGATTTAAGAGTTAGTGTTTCAGCCTTCAAAAGATCAATACAACAGAACTGGTAGTGGAGGGAGGCAGTGTTTGAAGGAGTTTTTTTTGGGGGAAAAAAAGAGCAATTCAGCAAACTTCAAGAAGTTTGGCTATGAAAAAGGAGAGAAAGTTAGGAGAGTAGTTGAAAGTGGGAAGGTTTTGTTTTGGAGTGGCCAGAGCCCATACACTCCGATGAAAAGGATCCACTAGAGGTAAAAGTTAAAAGATATGAAAGATAAAGGAAACAGAGAAAATTGTGCATAAAGCAAGCATCCCAAAAAGATGAAAGTGAATGGGGTGCAGACCATATGTAAAGAAATCAGGAGAGGAAAACCTCTTCTATTTTAACCTGAGCAAAAATGGAATGGATGAATACAAACAACTTTAAATATATACATAAATTTATATTTGATTTAGATATAATTTGTAAATTGATTTAATTTTATTTAATTTATATTTAAAATATTAATATATTAAACCACCAATATTTGCAATGCCTTCCTTCTTTTACTCAGAAAAAGGATAATTTGCTGGCTGACTTGTGTTGACTGAGGTAAGTGGTGGGAGGGAAATGGCCAACCCCAAAATAGGCTAGTTTGTTTTACCTATGAAAAAATGAGAGAAGACAGACAAGGGTAAGAAGAAAACGTGAATTAGTGTGGAACAAAGGGAGCAGGATAGAGAAGGAGAGTAAATTGATAGCTGCCAAGAAGAGCCAGATTTTGGAGAGAATGATGTAAGAAGATGATTTTTAGGAAACATGGCTATGTGTTATGAGATTAGTTTCCCTCTTGGTCTTGGCTGATGCCACAGGAAACTTTCAATAAAGGTTTTCTGGAGTCACATCGGACTCTGCTGAACTGTCTTCAAGGCAATTGGTTTTTGGGGGGTGATGTGGGTAACAGATTTGGTGGAGGGGAACCTGAAATCTTACATGTTAAGAGGTAAGGGTATCTGCTGAAGTGAGGGGAGAGGTGGTTTGGTTAAAGATTTGAGGAAAGTAGAAAAGTCTTCAAATAGTTTAGGGAGAGATTGGCAGAAGTGTTTTAGGAAAACGATCACTGAGCTATACTGCGGGTTCAGTTGAGACTGGAGGTCATCCATTTATCACAGCGTCAACCTGGACAGTGGTATGTTTTTCTCTAGCTGTGCTTAGTGGTCCAGTTGGAGGCAGGAGAAAGCACACAGTTACTCTCATTAAGGGTTGGTATTTGGCCTGGAATGTGCCATTTCTAAGTATGCAAAACAACAATGCATGCCCAATAAGAATCACTCACTAAATCCTTACTGAACGGATAAATAGGAGAACTGAAGAGAGAGTGGCTGAAGTGTAAGTCCATGGTATCCAAATTTCATAGGGAAGACAATGAAGATATGAGGGGAATAAAAGGGGCCAAGGGTTCCGAGGAGATTGCCCGGGTCTACCCAGTCACAGAAACGGCATCACCTACTCAAGGATCAACTTCTCTGAGTCTTAACCCCACACCTCCCTTCCCATGGCTGATCCAGGGAGCTATGAGGCCCGATACCTTTCTCCCTTCTTATTTTTCACTCAGAAGCAGCATGTGCATTCTTATGCATTCCTCTGTTCAACACTCAGAACCCCTTTAATTTCCCTTCATGAAACACCTTTCTCACTCATTCTTTAAACCTGCTCTTTCCCCTCTCCCTTTTGACTTTTGCCCCAGCTAAGTCTTGGTCTGTCTGTCTATCTGTCTCTCTCTCTCTCTTTCCCTCTCTCATCCCCCTCCCCTCACTTTTTCTCTTGTCCTCATTCCCTTCCCTTTTCAATTTGTAAAAACAATCCTGGTCATGGCAGATGGCAAATATTGTTAAAAGTAAAAAGCATGATATGCCTGACATAAAGACAAAGAAAGCCTTACATTTCAAAATTTTAAAAATCAAAATCTTGTAAAGTCAGTGAAAGTGGACACAAATTTTAAAGTAGCCACAGCCCATACTGTCTTGTAATTAACCATTTCCCTAAGCACGAGCATTCAAAATATTTTCCCATTCATGTGGTTATTGCTAATATTTTAATTATTAACATATGAAGTCCTTTTGCCATGAATTTTTTATTGCAAATGTACATGCTTTCTGCCATAGGATGAGTTGAGTAGACTTTAAAAGAGTAGCTCAAAGATGTTTACAACATTGTTCCTACAAAGAATTTGCAAATGAGCTTCTGAACCACAACCGATTTGCCAGGTGGGGGCTTGATATAGTTTTGATTCCTGCTTGAATTTCCTGAAAAATCCCAATAAGTTAAGGAATAACAGTTGCCAAACTTTCTGACAAGTCGTAATGAATGGTTAAGTTCCGAAAGGTCAACCAGTCATCTTTTGGCTCCCATCTCCTCCTTAAAACTAAGCTATTTTGAGAATTTCTATTCCGCGTGCTCTTTTTCTTTCCAACCCTGACACTATTTGTATCCCTTCAGTGGCATTTTTTTTTAACTCAGGAAAACTTAAATAAGCTCTAAGATTACAGAAGAGCCTTATTATTTGATGACGGTGGGTCCTGTCTGGGAAAAAAATCCAAACATAGATTTGCCATTTTATGCAATTCCTTTGAATTCTTCCTCTATTGTAAACAATAGTCTCATATTATTGGCTTATTATTGATTTTTCCCTTTCCCTTTACATAAGTTAACTAGGTACTCTACCTCCCTCTTCTCTATGTTTTCTTCATTTATAAGTCTCTGAAGGACTATATTGTTTTAGCTTTTTGGGTTTTGGAAAACACACACACACAAGCACATACATAGGAATCCTACTTTGCTATTATCACAAACTCATAATCCTTTCCCTCAGCATCATGACTATTTTTTCTTTATACACTTCCTTCTTCTTCACCCCACTTTAATGTGGGGCCACAATCAGACGCCACATTCTGTCAATTTTCCCTCTAAAACATTTCAGATTCATCCTTTTCTCCATGTTCCCACTGGCACATCCTGTCTCAGGTCACATTCTCATCGAAGGTTCTGTTATACCCTCCTCACCAAAACTCCTGCCACTCCTGCTCATGCTCAGCACAGACCCAATCCATACAGTCAATTATGCTGATAGCTCCTGTGAGGGCAGGAAAAGGCCTTCTATGCATGTAGGCACATCTCCCTTACTACTCACAATCCAGCCTGATGAGTGTTACTTTCTTCATTTCACATATGAGGAAACTAACCCTTCCAGAGGTTAAGTATTTTGTCCAAAATCGCCTAACTTGTAAGTGTTCAAGTCACTGGTCATCAAATCTGAAAAGGGAAAAGTCTTCTGTGTTGTAACGAGAAAATAAAGCATTTGCATTAAAAAGATTCAATATTTCATCTCTTTAAAATCAAGGAGCTGGATAGACTTGCAGGTATGACCATATCAAGGGCACTAATTTCCAAGAGATGGGATTTATACCAGAGAAGTATAAATCCAAGTATCTGCTCTCAAAGAGTTCATAATCTAGTTGTTTTGAATATGTATCTAGCACATGCTGTATAGAGTACTTGCTCAAGCCAGGACCAGGGAATGGAAGCAGAGTCCTTGCTACTCTCTCACTGTGGCTTACCACTAATTGTACTGTTTAGTCATAGGATGCTTCTTAATATAAAATGCTCTCCCTGACACTTCCTCCTGACCCAGTCCCAAATACTATCAGAACAATACACTGTTAGGAAAAAAAAAAAATGTAGAGATTACTGGGCTGCACTCCAACCCACACGCCTATTTATTTTTTCCTAACTACAAGATACTTATTGCTGGATATTATTATGGGATTTTTCCATGTGTCCTTCAGTTAGGACAGTGATGACCCAATGCAGCCTTTTAATGTACTCTGGTCTCCTGCCAGCTTACCTCACTCTATAACTTTGTCTTTGGTTTTTATTTTTATGATTATTCAAACTTCCCATCACCGAATCAATACCTCATTTGGCTACTGTGGTTGTTGACTAAATACCTCCAAGAAGACTCCTCGGAAAGGGTCTTTTTTTGCTTGCAATGGGCTCATCTGAAATAAGTTCTTGCTCCGTTCATCATTTTGGCAAACAAGGACAAGTTCAAGGAAATTAGAGGCCGAACTTGACAGAGCACTGGGTGCAGCTGCTGGCCCAGCTGTGCAATGATTCTCAACTGGTCCATTACCTCCGAAACTCAACTATTCAGCATAGCCTTCCCCAGTCCAGCACTCCTGTTCAGCTCATATATTTGGCAACAGCCATTATTTCAGAAATGAATGCTCATGTGTATTTATAGCAATCGCATGCCTGCTCTATCAACAATTAAAGAGATTAGGATGCAGCAGACATCGTCCTCTAATTAGGACAAGATGGAAGACAGTATGTAGAATGCTGCAGTTTGGTCAAGGTTTACCCTTTCCAAGTAAGATGGTCATGCTGCTTTGCATCAGTCAGACATCCACTCTCTCTAGGGCCACCCTGCTCCCTGTGTAACAGTCACTTCCTGTGTCTGCCCCATGAAATTCTCAATCAGAGGATTCTATTTGCAACAAACACTTCAAGTTTCCCTTTCCCTCCTGTACACCACACTATCGGCTCAACAGACTCTTTTAAAACTTGTTTTGAAATAACACGTAGACGGCACCAAGTGGCCACTAATTTCACTCAGTTACATCCTTCCCCTCTGGAGCCTTGAAGTATGTTATATGCTTACACTTACGTATCATCTCTCCTCTGAACAAAAGCCCGAGCTCAATGTCTGGGCCATAAATTTCATCTTGCCTTGCTCTTGCCCATGCATTATTTAAGCAATCTTCTCCATGAGCCGGCATGAGAATTTCCCTCCGAGTAACAATCAGCAGGCACCTTGCACGCTGTTCTAACTGGAAATGTAGGATATCTGAGAGAGTTCCACCCATTCCATTCACTGTCTCGATAATGAAATGTGATAATCTAATTTGGTAAAAATAAACTGTGAAATCAGAGATTTGAGGAAAAAACTTTAAAGATGCAATTCAGACAAGCAATCAATGCTTATTCAGTTTCTGCACCATCTCAGCTTTCTCCCTGTGCAGATGCTTAAGTGATGCTAAATTAAATAATTGACAAATTTTTAAAACTGCTGGAAATTACCATCTGTACTTAATTTTGGAATATAAAAAGGTCCACAGAAAACAGCCTTTATGATTATTTTGTCTAATAACAGATATGAAACAATACAAACATCTCAGTCATAAAATATAATGCGTTCCGAACAGTCTGGCTTACATATTCAAACACACTGTTTCAAAACAAAAGACCACAGGAGGAGTGAAATGCTGGGTTACCAAAATACTTTTTTTTTAATGAATGGCAAAAGAATGGAGTTTTTAGTTTAAAATCTACCCCTCTATCCCTCACCTCCCCACAAAACAAAAAACAGAAAAGCAAAACTCACCCACAGCCAGTCCTATAGACATTAATGATAACCATCACTTTTCCATATTTCTCTCCTGGATAAACACTGGGCTAAACTGTCTTCTGTTAGAAACTTTTATGAGGCTGATATTACATTTATACAAAACGAAGTCTACAACTGTAAATAAACATGCTTGAAGCTTCCATCAAAACACAGAAAGAGAAACTAGCTCCCTGCATGGGCACACACTGGCAAATACGTGGATAAAACAGGCTGAAACTTACACCAAACACTTCTCCCAGGTCCAGCAGAGCAGGAGCAAGCACTAACCGTACATTCTAGTGTTTTTTATTCCATGTTCTGCTCTTCTCACTGATGGGACTACTCAGGCACATGGTCAAGTTGCAATCAGCTTCTCCCTCAGTGATGTATGAGAGCTGGGCTGATTTATCTTGTCTTTCTGCAGCATATTAGCACTAATGTTTCTGCGTATGCATCCTACCTTTCTTTAGCCGTAGCCCCAGCTTTATCATTGGTAATCTAAATTAAAGAGCCGGTGAACAGAGCAGGGCTGTTGTCCCCCACCCCTCCCTGTTTTCCATGAAACAATTGCCAGGCAGTCATTCCCGGACAAGGATTCCACTGTTTATTCTAATGAGCCTCTCCTTCAATATCCCATTGAGACTGGAAGTCAGTCACAAAAGGATAGGTCCAACGAGACTGTCTTAGTTCAAAGGTCTATTTATGATTTATTCTCTAAAATGGTACAGATGGCCTCAGGAAATGCTAGAGAGAGCTGTCACTTGACAGTTTTTCAGCCCAGAATACAGAATTGACACTATTTACAAAAACAAAGTAACTTGATATTGCACGTACTGCCCTGGGTGCATGCACCTTTCAGTGACGGCTCTTTTTTTCTGAGAAATCTTATCCTTTTTCTACCCATGTTAGTTTTGCCTATGCAAGCATAAATGTTTATTTTAATAAGGAATATGAATGCTATGACTTAGCAAGTTGGAAAGAAGAAGCATAAAATCCCATTCCTATAAAAATGTGGGAGAATCAATTAAACGTCATTATTCACCTTGTAACATCAACAAACAGCAGCTGAAGGAGGAGCAAAAGGCTTTTTTGGATTCAGGAGTTGTCAATTCCTTTCTTTCAGACATGCTTAAAATTTTTTCCATCTCCACAAATGTTTGGGAAGAGGAAACATATCAGTATATATTTTCATATGAAAGTTTGTAATCTCTTCAAAATGTTGCTGTCTTAGCAGCGTCTCAATGCTTTTAACTCAGATTTCCAATGATTACTGAAATAATCTCAGGTCTGTTTTCTTACTTTAAGCAACAAAACTTTTTCATAGCTGTTAAGCAGCAGGATTTGGTGAATAATAAACTATAAGAAGTTTCATCTCTATTTTTTGTGTATTTTTGTTAAGAGAAAACATGATTGTTTTAATCATTTTAAAAATATATACTGTGTTTTTTATTTTGCTTTTGAAAATTAACAAATTATGACATATCCATTTCCATACAGGCATAAAATATAGACTTGTCATTTTTAGTAGCAATGTTCAATTCTCTAATTCCTTGATATTTGTATTGTTTCAAGGTTTTGTTATACAACTAAAAGTTCTCTTATCAGAATTGCAAAATACTCACATTTCAGGCCCTTGAAAGGAACAACAACAACAAAAAGTCAGTTTCAAACTTTCTGTTTCTGAACTTTTTTCAAAATTGCAGTCAGCATAAATAATACTCAGAAGGGCTACTTGAAAACTATCCAGGATATCAGTCCTCCTAGGTTGTATCCGTGGGTTACACTTTAAACATTTTGCATGTTAATTTCTATACTATAGAACTTGGTTATACTGAACCAATCCACAAACATCCAGAATAATTCCTTTAAATTTTTAAATCTGGGTTTGTCAACTCAGCTGCTTAAAACTGCATAGCTTCCTGTTATTCTTAGGATGAAAGCCAAAACCTTTATCATGGCCTTCAACGACTCAATTTTATTTCACTCAGAAGATAAGCCCGCCTTCTCAGAACTGACTGGCTGGGATTCAGAACCATCAATCAATCAAGTATTGAACCCCTGCTCCTTACTGGCCAGTCAGCTTGATGGTATCTGAGCACTGATGTGGGATGCAGAGAGAATTCCTAAAGTAAATACATAGGCCTTTCCTTTAGTTTGAAAGTAACATATATGAAGAGATTTCACTACTTTACAAATCAGCTTATGAACAAAATCAATATGAAGCAAGCCAGACTTGAAAATGCAAAATGAAGATAAAATCAAGGGGTTAAAATATTGAGTAAAATGAAATTAATCATTTGAGGAATATAACCAAAACTGACTTAAGCTAGAGGATAAAAAGGGAGACATTCAAGAAAGAGCAGACTCTAAAACAAGAACTGCTCAAGCTTGGTCCTATTGCTATATTTCCAAGGTTTATTATTTTCATCAGCTAAATTTATCTTAGACTTATATTTCTTTTTTATGTATGTGTGTATTTATTTATTTATTTTAAAGATTTATTTTTATTGTTTTTGACAGAGAGACACAGAGAAAAAGAGACAGACAGAGGGAGGAGGGCCCAGAGCAGTCTCCATAGTTGCATGTCATCAGTGTTCTACATAATTTCATTCCACAGGTGGGCGCGGGGCTATGCAGAGGCCTCCCACATAGGAAGCTCACCCTGGTGAGAACCAAACTGGGGTCATATCCCAGCTCAGTATTTGGGTTCAAATGGGCTGGGGCTGGGGTTCAATCCTTGGACCCTGAGGCTGCAAGACAAGCACTCAACCTACTGAGTCATTCCGGCATCCCCAGACTTATATTTCTTAAAGTCAGCTATCTATCTCATATTATGGTTGTGAGTTTCTTCAGTAAATAACCCCTATGCAGTCATTATAATATTGTTAATGTTGCTTTTCTTTAGAAGTTCTCTTTATTGTTATCACCAAAAGAATCACATGATAAACTTCACCAATTTCTAAGTAAGACTGACCAAGGAGCCCAATATCACAGAACCCTTAAAAATATGGGGTTTTTCATAACTAAAGGTTTCCCTTGCAGTTAACCAACAGCAATACAATCCTTTCATGCAACTTATATATAAACTTGGACATAAAATAATGTAAACACCCAAACACATATGAAGTATCCACTGAATAATGAGATCTTAAGATCATCCAGTGCATAAGGAATTGACACCATATGGCCCTCTAGGTCCCAGAGTGTTTTTTATACTTCTTGCTCTTTTCCTGAAATTCTTCAACATTAAAGCCTCTTTTTGGAAGAAATTCTAAGGTTCTGGAGCCAAAGTGACTGTGTTGAAATCACAGATAAGCTCATGTATAACCTTGGGCAAGGTACTCAAACTTCCTCTGAGTGTGTGTATGTGTGTTTAATTCACCTATAAAGTAGGCTAATAGAGTTCTGCTTCTGGGAATGAACCTAACTCATATCAGACCAACTAACTCACAGATAACAATGATAAACTCTGGATAAAATATTAAAGAAAATAATGACTATTTGAAGGCATTGGAGAGTGACCAAGAACAGGCAAAAACTTACAGAGGGTTGACACTTTGAAGAATGGCTCTTGATAAATTACCCTTTTTTTTTTTTTTTAATAGCCTTTCATCTAAGGGCAGGCCCATCTGTTAGTTCCACTGGCTAGATATCAGATAAAGCTTGTTGTCTTACTGGTTGAAGAATCAGCCGATAGGGTTTTGGGAGATGACAACAACTAGAAAATGAGGGAAGAAACCCCAGAGAGAAGATACCCACAAAGGGGAAGCCACAAACTCAGTATATAAAATCTGATCAAATCTCTGACTGATCCCAACATTATACATGTGCAGAACAGACTCCAAGCAGCCTAGCTAAGGCTCTATCACAGGAAAGACAAAATTGGAATTTAAGTTCTGCCAAGTTAACTGCCTACTGAAAGAGAGACATCAATAAAGGTATATGACAAAATTCAGAATCTCTATAACAGGTTTGTCCAACCCACAGCCTACAAGGCCGCATGTGGCCCAAGACAGCTTTGAATCCAGCCCAACACAAATTCATAAACTTTCTTAAAACATTATAAATTTGTTTGAAATTGTTTTCTTAGCTCATCAGTTATCGTTAGTATTAGTGTACTTTATGTGTGGCCCAAGACAATTCTTCTTCTTCCAATGTGGCCCCGGGAAGCCAAAAGGTTGGACACTCCTGCTCTATAACATATGACTCACAATGTCAGAAGTAATTCCAAAATTACTAGATATACATAGAAATAGAAAAATGCAACCTATCATCTAAAAAAAAAAAAAACGTAATCCATAGAAACCAGCTCCAGATCATGTAGATACTGGAATTAGCAGATAAGAATTTTAAAGCAGCTATTATAACTATGCTAAAAGATGTAAAAGAAATGTCAGGGAAGCCGGAATGACTCAGTGGGTTAAGCGCTCACTTTGCAGCTCTGGGGACCGAGGATCGAATTCCAGTCCCAACCCTTGTGGACCCATATGCTGAACTGGGGAGTGCCCGCAGTTCAGTTCTCACAGGGGCGAGACCCTGGCCCAGTTCCTGCCCTGTGCAGCCCCGCCCACCTGTGGAATGAAACTAAAATTTATGTGGAAAAACCAATGATGTTCAACTATGGAGACTGTTCTGGGCCCTCCCCCCTCTCTATCTCTGTCTCTGTATCTCTGTCTCTGTCAAAAACAATAAAAATAAATCTTAAAAAAAAATAAAGAAATGTCAGTGGAGACAGATCTAAAAGGCAATTCATCTGAAAGAAATAAAAATAATAAATGCATATGTGTCTAATAAAAGAACACTTGGAAGCAAATGTTGACAGAACTATTGAATAAACAAATTCACAATCATAGTTGGAAATTTTTTTTTAAAGATTTATTTTTATTGTCTTAGAGAGAGAGAGAGAGATACGGAGACGGAGATAAGGGGGAGGGCCCCGAACAGTCTCCATAGTTGTACATCATTGGTTTTTCCACATAGTTTCATTACACAGGTGGGCATGGGGCTGCACAAGGCAGGAGCTGGGCTCGGGTCTCACCTCGGTGAGAACTGAACTGGGGGCACTCCTCAGTTCTGCTTATGGGTCAGCACAGGCCAGGGCCAGGATTCGATCCTCGGTCCCCGGGGCTGCAAAGTGAGCACTTAACCCACTGAGTCATCCTGGCTTCCCCATAGTTGGAAATTTTAAGACTATTCTCTTAGTAACTGGAAGAACAAGACAAAAAGAAAAAAGTGAAGACATAGAAGACCTGAATATCACTATCAACTACAATGACCTAATTGATCATTTAGAGAACATTATCTCCAATAACTGCAAAATATTCATTCTTTTCAAGTGTATATGGTACATTTACTAAGACAGAAAATAAAATGTGTTATAAACAAATCTCAATAAATTTCAAAAGACTAAAATCCTACAATATAAGAGGGCAGTTTGGAAAAAATATAGCCATTGTCAATATAACATGAGTGGGTATGTGGTTAGATACTTTCTGAACAGCCACTGTATGTTATCCGACTATAATTCTATTAAACTAAAAACAATAACAATAAGATATTTAGAAAATGTCAAATACTTGGAAATTGACAAAACTCATCTAAAGAATTCATGGGCCAAAGAAGAAATCATAGGGAAAACATGAAAATATTTTGAAATAAATAATAATGAAAATACAGTATATCTACATTTTTATGACATAGTTAAAGCAGTGTTTGGAGCGAAAGTTATAGCTTTAAATAGGAGAAAGGAATAAAGGTATAAAAGCAATGACCTAAGTTTTCAACTAAGAAGCTACGAAAAAGAGCTGGCTAAATTCAAAGTAAGTGGGAGGAAAGAAATAATTTTTTAAAAAGAGCAGAAATCAATGAAGCAGAAAACAGGAAAACAATAGAGAAAATTAGAAAAACTAAAGGTTAGTTCTTTTAAAGATCAACAAAATTAATAAATTCCTAGCTAGACTGATCGAGAAAAATTTAAAAGAGGGAATACATACTATTAGTATCAGGAATGAAAAAGATATCTCTAGAGTTCCAAATATATTGAAAGAGTAATAAGTAACCATAATGGACAATTTCTTAGGAAATATAATTTACCAAAACTAACAAAAGATGAAATTAAAAATTTTAATAGGGCAATATCTATTAAAGTAATTGAATATATTATCAAAATTCTTCCCATAAAGAAAACCCAACACAAATGATTTCATGGTGCATTCTATCAAACATTTCAGGAAAAAGCAATACTAACATAGCCACAAAAATCCTTAACAAACATTAGCAAATAAAATCTAATTTTATATAAAGAAGAAAATCTTCCTTTTTACATCATGACCAGGTAGAGTATATTTATCTCAGAAATGTAATACAACTTTAACATTTAATTTTAATTATAATTTACCATATTACCATAATAAAAAAGAAAAACTATGTAGAATTTTAAAACACTGAGAGAAAGCATCTGACGACATTCAATAGCAATTCATGAAAAAACTCTCAGCAAATTAAAACTACAACATATCCTCAATTTGCAGTTAAAATTGTATTAATGGTGGCGTATTGAATTGCTTTTCCCCTAAGATTAATAACCACTTCTAGTCACCCTTGTATTGGAGGTCCTAAGCAGTACAATAAGGCAGAAAAAAACAAATAAAAAGCATAAAGATTAGAAAGAAAGAAAGAAGACTCCCATTAGCTGCAGATGACATGATTGTTTTTATAGCAAAATCATAAGGAATCTAAAATGGGATAATAACAGTACCTACCTCATATAGTTGTTATAAGGATCAAATGGGTTTAAATTTAAGATGTGTTTAGAACTGTGCTTGATACACTGCAAGCATTAGATATAATTTAAAAAATACATCTAAATATAAAAACTGTAGGGGTTACATATTAGCTTATTGACAGTGAATATAGATTTATTAGTCAGAAGAGCTAATAAGGAGCTACCTTAGGGAATAAGGGTATCTACATGCTGGGGTTCAGGTTATGAAAGAGTTCAGGGCAAGTAACACTGGGAAGCCTAGAGACTGGTCAGTTCTCACTAACATTCCTAAAACAGAATGATGAAGTGTGTTAGAGTGCAACACTTTCTACAGACTTATTGCTTTATATATGATCTAATATGTCTATACAGTTAAACAAATCCAGTTGCTGTTTTAAATGAACACATACCTTGCTGTCAGCTATAATAAGTACTCTCACAGCAGAATAACCATGATAGACATTTAAGTAAAAAAAAAAAAAGGAAGTTGGCATAATCATATTTACAGTATAATTCAGTTTTTAAGGCAAAAAAGACATGCATATATGATAATTACATTGATATATGCATTAAAAACATCTGGAAATATATGAATAAAAGTGTTAATAACAGACAGCCCCAGATAATGGTAGTGGAAAGAACTATTTTTAGTTAATGTCTTCTGCATATAGTTTGAATTTTAGTATTTATAAAAATTTTTACACTTTAATTTAAAAATAAAGAAAAATTTGTTACTAAAGTAAAAACTATAGCAGCACTTTAAAAAATCATAGTGTTTAGAGTCATTTTCTAAGACAAATATGATTAAATGTATTCTTTCTTTGTGTTCTTTAAAGAAAGGTAGTTTTATTTTAGACATCAAGAACATATTCTAGATATTTTTATCTTTAAGATCCTTCCCAGCATCCTCTCCTCCCCCTCCTCCAAGTGGGGAATGGGGAGAATTAAAAACCCAGGACAGGTAAGGTTCATCCTGAGAGCACTGATAAGACCACCTGACTTCACTCTAGGTTTCCCCAAATCCATCCCTGGATGCATGGAGACCACCAAGAGGAATGTGAATCAGAGAGAATTCATGACCACTAGAAGCATAGAATTTTAATTCGAATAACCTTAGAAAATGTTTAATACAGACAAACACTTTCCAGGTAAAGAAATGAAGTCTGGAGAAGAAACTTGCCCAAGGTCACAGGGCTATTAAGTGACCACAGCAATCTGAGTTTCAGAATAGCGTCCCTCCCATCACAGTGAAGAGAGAGAGAGTCTAAAAGGGCATGCCCTATTGATGCTGGACCAGGGCTGGGCCTTCGTGAACAAAAAGATTACATTAGGATGCAGGCTCGAACAGACATTGAAGGGAGCAGACTTCCTGCCTTGGCCATAGAGCCCCAATGTGGAGTGCAGACATCAAAAACGGGCTGTGATTCACTGACTTTCATTTCTAGTGTTCCATAAGATGCAGATACACTTGCTCTACAAACAATCCATTAGAATAAAACAGAGAATGTTTCCTATTTGAGATATGCCTTCTGGCCACCCCATTCAGAGATGCTTTTAGTATATAACTAACATTAATGAAGGGCTCTTCATAGGATGTTTTCCACATTTTTGGTTATAGGCAATAGGAAATGGAGATTTTTAAATTAATGTAATGTGTTCTATTATGCTCTATCATATTTTTTATAGAAAGACTATGAATCAGTTTATACAATTTAAGAGGTAAACCAATGATTAGGTCCTGCAATTACTTAAAATCAATAAATCGAATACTGATTCAAGCAAGTTGTTCTGAAACCTTGAGCAGAACCAAAAGAAATCCTTCATTCCTCTCTGCTAAAAAAGAGAAGCTGCCAAAGAACAATCAGGATAGCACTCCACGGCATTATGAACTAAAATCCATATGTAAAACCTATATTAATCAATATGCAAACTAGAAATTCTTACTGATTTATCGATAGAAGTTCTCTAAAGCACTCTCACATAGGTGGTTATTTATTAACACTGATTAATGATTATAATACACTCAGAATAACAAAATCATTGCCTTTATTCAGGATCACATTTTCCCACTAATAATGCACAAGCCTTTTAACAAATTATTGTAAGTTCCTCAGATGCATTAGAAATGTGATCCTATTCCATATACCCTCAACTCTGTAGGAATACATCTGGGGATTAAGGAGAGGCATACCTACATTTATTATAAGGTAAAAGGGGACACATAAGTGGCAGTTCCTGGCTGGACATGAATGCTACTCACATTTAGTACATGTCTCCCTCCCAGACACATCTTTACTAATGATTTTCCAACACTGACGCTTTTTAAAACTTTGCTCTACTGTGACAACTCAGTAGGATGATAAAACCTTCCAGCTAAACAAACAGGGCAGAGAGACCATCCCCCTTAGCCTTTGCCACACAGAGTATCATCTGCCCGACTCCAGTGTTTCATTAAAGTGGTATTGGTCAAAATATGCAAATGACAGTAATAATTTGAACAAACAAATGAATTAGGTGAGCCTCTATAGGCAACTTACTCAAGGTAATTAAGAATGCTAAATCAAACACATTATTACTTTAAATGTCAAGTAAGCTTTAATTAAACCTGATTTCTACACTAAAACTGAAACTACTAGTTCAACATAAAAGAGCCAGCATGAATTAAAAGACAAAGTATCAAGAAGGAAAAAAAAGAATGTACACTTTGACTTTTGATTCACAAGATTAAGATGAGGTGTCATTGCATTTTCATTGGATGTTGACTCAGAGAGAAGTAGCTCTGTGTGTGCATTTAGAATTGATACAATGTATTTGGGGTGCCTCAAGCATGAGCACATATTATATTATTTTACAGATTTATTTTATTGTTTTTAAGAGAAGGTGAGAAAGAGAGAGAGAAGGGGGAGGGCCCAGACCAGTTTTCATAGTTGCACATCATCAGTTTTCGACATGGTTTCATTCCACACAGGTGGATGTGGGGCTGCGTAGGGCAGGGACTAAACCAGGGGCCTCCCACATGGGAGGCGAGAACCTTCTCCATGGAACCATCCCAGAGGTTACCAGTTGTGCTGCAGTTCAGGATATGGGGTTTGCATGGGCTGGGGCCAGGAATTGAATCCCGGACCTTGCAATTGCAAAACAAGCGTCCAACCCCTGAGCTATCCCAGCATCCCAGACATGAGCACATGTAAAATGATGACGATGCTAGGGAAAAACAGAATCAACCCAATCCCAAGGTAATTTCTCTTCAACTATCATCTTAATCTTCCTTTACCATTAAGAAATGGGCGGGGGGAGAGAGAAAGAAATGGAAACCAGCAGGCTGCAGCCCCAGGATTAAGAGTCCTTCTTTAAAGGGTAAGGGGACATGTGACTCACAGAAGACCCTCTACAGTAGCATGACTGCCAATTACCCATTAAATATATATATATGATGAATCAAACCATTGGGACCCAATCAATGACCATAAAAATAAAGGTGCCCGTGGAGGGAGAAAAATCTCCAGAGTTGTTCCAAGATAGACAAAGCTAAAACATGGTCCTATTAAAGTAGATCACACATATGTATTTAGTTCTTCAGAATAACATAATCTTAAAAATAATTACAGTCTATTTTGGAAGCCTCCAGTTATCTCTGAGACTAGCCATGTCCCTGCCCTTTTTATGGGACTCTGATTAGACCCCAGCTGCTAGCACCGACAAGCAGTAAAGCCTGCACAGAACCACCTGTTTTCTTCTCCACATGAAACACCTCTCCTGGTCAGCCTCCCGGGTCTTCCCGCTTCCACCTTCAGCCCAGCGTCCCGCAGGAATACACACGGTGCGTCCTGTCCCTTCTGCTCTTGGCTTTCTGGTCAGGCAGGATGACCGAGGGCAAGAGTCCTGGAGGAAGCAAAGAGCAGAGCGGGGTGGTGGCAGAAGGCAGCAGGGAGGGGCCTGGAGGCAGGATGGAGAAGCTCTTCTAAGTCACTGCCTCTGCCACCTGGGCCTGTCTCCCTGCCACGCAAGACCATTTTCCTATTGTTTCCCTAAATAGTCTGCCCTCAGAGTGACCTTAGAGATACTATTAAAATACTAATGACTGTGGTAAGAAGTGTGTGTCAAGCCTGTGTTCCAAGGAGCAGAGTGAACTTCAGATGACTGTATTTTCTTGTCTGTCTTTGTTGCCTTCACCCTGGAGAGGCAACCGTGCAAATGCTGATCTAACTACAGAGGGAAAAACAAGTGTGTCTAGAACTCAAGAGACCAGCAGAGGCCAGGGTGTCTTTAGTTCCTCTGTTGGCTCCTGACCTTTGCCAGAATGGAATTCATTCATCCATTTATCAAATAATCACTGGGCACTTTCAACATGCCTCAGCCTGTACCATGCTCAGGGCATACAAACAGATACCACTCTGTCCTCAAGTAGCTTACATTCCAGAGACAGGAGAAACATGTCAACAAGCAATCACCCAAAAATGCGTGGGAAACTCAGAGTGAAATGAGAGCACACGGGGGAAGCACAGAGCATGTGAGGAGTGAGAAGGTTGGGGGAGGTGGCAGCGAAAGCTGCCTGCGACTGAACGTCAGTCTCATTAGAATGTGTCTACTCTTTTGACCCACTGGAAGGGGAGCTGTGCATGGTGTGAAAAGAGCTTTGTTTCTCACATTAGAGGAGAAATTCCAAGAGTGCTGGACCCATATCTCCTGTGTCTAGCACGGAGTTTGATGTGCCATGAGGGCTCAACAAATATTTGCTGAACAAATGAATGACCTAAGAATTCAAAACTTCCCCTGAGACTTTTTTTTTGGCCAGAACCTTAGAGAGTAAGGATCTTAGTGGTCATCTAACAATCCAACCCTCTATAATTTATGGACAAGAATCTTCTAAAATGTTTGCCCAGAGTAACAGCATTGTGCAGAGGAAGAGTGCTGGGTCCATAAGACATTTGCAGGTGAATGGATAGATAAAATGTGGTATATCCAGTCAATAGAATACAATTTGACAATAAAAAGAAAAAGAAAAGAAAGAAAGAAAGACTGATACATACACCAAGGAAGAATTTCAAAAACATTAATCTTGATGAAAGGAGCTAGATACAGAGACCATATATCATATGATTCCACTGATATGAAATGTTCAGAAAAGATAAAATATACAAAGATAGAAAGTTGATCAGTGGTTGCCTGGGATTAGGGGTAGAACAGGATTAACTGTACACAGGTATAAGAGATCTTATTGGGAGAATAAAATTGTGTTCAAACTGAACTATGGTAATAGTTGCACCAGCTTATAAAGATACTTATTGAATTGTACACTCAACATGAGTACGCTCTGTAACATATAGAATATACATAATAAAATTGTTTGAAAGTTTTGCAGGAGTCATAAATTATAGGTCTGCCTTCATCCTGCTATGGTGTTGAAAAAACAAAGACAGGAGCCCAGATCTGAAAAAGCGCCCCTACCCACCACCTCCTAATTCCCCTTCCATTCCCCTTCCATTCCCCTTCCTAAAAATTCTGCTCATAGACAGAAAGCAGATTACTGGTTGCCAGGGCTGAGGGGAAAGGGAAGTGACTACTCAATGAGCATGTGGTTTCACTGCCTGGTGATGAAAAAGTTCCAGAACTGGATAGTGGAAATGGTTGTAAAACATTATGAATATACTTAATGCCATTGAATTATACACTTTAAGTGGATAGAATGGTAAATTTCATGTTATGTGTACTTTACTACAACTTTTTAAAGTCTATTTTCTAAAAAGTCCATGTTTAAGGAATACTTTTATATTTTCCTTTCATCCACCAAATGCTTTCCCCAGTAGCCACAGAGGGGCCAGCTGCTGTCTCCAGCCATCTCATGTCAGGATGCCTTAGTCTAGGTGGCAACATTGCTTTAAGGAATTTGTTTACTCTATCACCTCCCCCCAGGTTGGCAAACATCAGCTATTAATTTTCCATCTGGGCTTGGTTTGCATTTTAATCCTGCCCACTTGAAACTGGCTGGCATCATTCAAAACAACACACTCAGGGATGTTCCCTGAGCTGTTGGGCCATCTCATTAAGCATTGCTACTGTGGCTTCCTGGCTCCCTGACAGAGTAGGAGGCAACAAATTCTGTCATGTATTTAGCCATGGCATATTATGAAACGCTTGCTGCTCAGTCAGAAATACTAGAGGTCAACAAAGCTCTAGGGCTCCCTGCTTCCATGTAACCCAAAGCAGCTTCAGCCTGGCCTGCAATTGCTTCCACATGATCCCTGCTGCAAATGCCCAAGGCCACTGTTATCAATGAGGATTCCTGGAGTACTTCTTTGTGTCAATATTATTTGCATCAGTACTTCTATCACACAAGATGTAAAGTTGGTTCAAATATTCTTTCCTTTTTCCCAATGAGAAGACAAGTTGCTAAAGAATTTAGTATGTTGACCAAGATGTCAATCTATTTAGGACCAGAACCAGCATCTGAAATGCTTAGTGTTCTATCTTGTACATAGAAGTAAAGATGATCAGCTATAAAATATCTTCTACTTCAAAGAGGACATTAAACCCTTACTTTCATTTTGAGATTGCTTAAAATATGCCTGTTATTGACTGGACTAAAAAAAATTAAATTAAATTAAAACCTCAGGTTTTGATTTGTGAAGTAAAATTTGGAGAGAAAGTACCAAATGCCAAATATCTAAAAAGAACACTTCATGAGTTTTTATTTCTTTGTTACTTTCCATTTTAGATTCCACCTATGAATGAGGTCATAATATTTTGTGATTCTAGTGGTTATCTGAGGGTAAAGGGGAAGGTGAATAGGAGAGCAGGGGAGGGAAGTAGAGAGGGGGCATCAAATACAGTATATGGGGATGGAAAGAGCTCTTTCTGGGTGGTGAGCACATAATGCAATACATAGATGATGTAATCTAGAACTGTACATCTAGAAACTATGTAATTGTTACCAACCAATGTCACCTCAATAAATTTAACAATAAAAAAAAATAAAAAGAAATGAAAAGAACACCTCATAGGAAATACTTCTTTACTGTCAGCCAAAAATCACAGGGCCACACCATGGCTGAATTTTTTAATGGCATTTTTTAGATGCTGGATAATTTTTCAACCATTAAAGACAATCATAGCCAAGCCTAACAATAAGAATAATTGAATTGCACGCTTGAGAGCATACAGGTGATTCACCATGGGG
Organism: Craseonycteris thonglongyai; assembly: GCA_004027555.1. Taxonomy (NCBI): domain Eukaryota; kingdom Metazoa; phylum Chordata; class Mammalia; order Chiroptera; family Craseonycteridae; genus Craseonycteris; species Craseonycteris thonglongyai. The sequence goes on from PVKE010002102.1 coordinate 73,446, forward strand.
TGCAGGAGAGCAAGGCGGCAAATGAGGAGGTGAGAAGTCTAGAAGTCATTTTCTCTCCATGAAAAGCAGAGCCTGCCTTTTCAGTAAAAACACCCAAGATGAAAGTGTGTCTTCGTTTTCTGAGTGCCTTGCTCTCCAGGGCCATTCTCCCATGTGGCACCTGAAAGCCACCCATAGGCATTAGAGACCTTATACTGTTTTTTTGCCCCAGATCTCATGGGCCCAGCTTAGGAGGTTAAGAAGAGGTTTCCAAGAGAGGACAAGGTGAGGCCACAGCCATCCTGCCCTTGGGAGATTGTGTCCTCCCCAAGCCTCCCGGGGCACTGGGAGAGACAGAGCACACAGAGTCACCTGGCGGTATATACTGACCAATCATACAAATACAGCCTAACTTGGGGTATGTCCAAGAAAGGGTTTTTGCCTTACATATTACATATACGCGTATGCCTATCAATTGCATTCAACCTCAAAGACTAAGCTTCTTCTAGGTGTAAAGCAAATAACACAGGTACTACACCAACCTCGCCTTAGAAGGATTTAGAATTGAATGGCAAAAATACTAGCACTTGTGAGAGATAAGCTAGCCAACCATCTGATGTCAGAGCAAGACCTACTTCTGCAAATATATCACATGTTTGGCTTGTGAAATTGAGTACATCAATAGAGAAAACCTTCACAGACTGGCCTTTACAGATAAGAGCTGCTAGCATAGGAGCCTTGGGTACTTAATTGTCTGGGCATCAGTATTCTCATCTCTAAAATAGGGATTCAGGTCCACAATCTCAAACTCAAACACAAAATGCCTGCAATGAATTATATGCATATTCACACTAAGTAAGATAAATAGACTATAAATAACCTTATGTCTATATTTTTACCTAGCTCAAAAGAGTGACATTATCCCTGCTTTATACTTTTCCTTTGCTCTTATTATCTAATTATTTTCAATATCTTATACTTCCTGGCAATGTCTCTCAACTGTCACCTTTTTCCAGTCTATATTCACCCTATGAAAACCTTATCACGACATATCTAGGCTACTGTAATAATTTCAGGTAATGTACCACTTCTAATCTCCCCCTCAAACTATCCTGCACTCTACAGCCAGATCATTCCCATTAATAGTCACTAGAATTGTTAACAAAAACTCCAAAGACTCACCAGTGTCAGCAGGACCAAGTATGGATTCCTTGGCTTATAATAGATTCCTTCACATTTTCCCCTTTAACTTGACTACTTCTGTAACCTCTTGCCTATAATTCCATGGCCTGTGTGGCAGACTGTGTTCTTCATACTGGCCACCAAGTATCTCCCATCCCATATGCTTGCTCTTCCTACAAGATGACCTTTGTGTGTTAGAGGTTGGGCCTATGGTCCCTCCTCTTGGATATGGGTGCATATGTGACTAAACCAACGTGGCATGAGATGACTTATAAGATATGCCATACAACTGAAGGGGTTTCTGCCTGGTTCGCTTAGGACTCTGACTTTTGTTACCCAGCATCTACTCTGGGAGAAAGCCAAGCAGCCACATGGAAAGGCCACATGTAGGGGTTATGGTCACTAACTCCAGTTGGTCCCAACTGACAGCCAACATAAATTCACAGACATGCTAGTGGTGAGTCTTCAGTTGATTGCAAAGCCCCTAGCTATCCTCTGAGCTGCCCCCAAATGATCCCAAGTGGAGCAGAGACAAGCTGTTCTCTCTTACCATTCCCCCTACCCCATCTTTTGTCATTTTCTATCCAAAATGCTGATTTGTGAGCCAAATGAGAGTATAGTTGCTTTAAGGGCTAATTTTAGGCTGCTTTGTTATGTAGTAATAGATAACTAGGATAGACTGAAATATTCTCTCCTTCTTTTTGGCCTTTCTCAAATCCCACCTACCTTTAAAAGCTCAGTATAGACCTCACTTCCTTCATGATGTTGAGCTTACCTAAAGTGATTTCTGTCCGTCTGTCCCATGCTTAAAAATTGCATATCACTCAAGAGAGAAGACCATTCCTGTATCTTCTTGGGGGACTTTTTCTATCATCTCTCGGAATATCTTACACACAACAGATGGTCTATATATACTTGATAGATAACTAATTTTCTAGCCTCCAGATTAAAGTGCACACAGTAGGTACTGAATAAATGACACACACAATAACAAGTACTTAATATAAAAGCAAATATGATAGGAAAAGAGGAACAACAAAAACATGTTTTTTTAATGAAGGATTAGGCACTTGTAGGAAATTCAAACTCTTCATTCAAATCTTTAAACTGTTTTTAAACTGAGTAAAGTATATGCTTTTTTAATTAACAGCTTGTGTTCAGGAGTGAGAGAGAGAATATATGTGTGTGTGTGTGCGTGCATGCAAACATGTGGATTTGGATATGTGCTTTGGGAATTGTTCCCTCATTAATAATTAAATTCTAAATAGGCATTTTGAGAAGTGGCAGTAACTATCCACATTCTATAGTCTTGTAATTACTCAAGTGTAATTAGAATATGGAAGGGTTTGGAAATGGGCGGAATATTTCCTGCCAAATACCATCTGTATCAGAACTTTTTAAAATGGGGATCATGAACCCTAGATGGGTGTCAGTGTATGAGCTTCATGAAGGTCATGCCCGAAATTATATACAAAAATTTGTGTATACATGCACTTTTCTAAGGGGAGGGTCTATCTGTGACTTTCACCAGATACTCAATATAGTTTATCCAAGGTTTTACCTTATCACAATTGCTTTTTTAAACCCATTCAAAGATTCTGCTAAAGGGGCAGCTCTGGCCTAGGAATGGGGAAATACAGAGGTCAGTCTGGCTCTGCCACTGCCTCACATGGTGGCCTTGGGGAAGCCCTTACAAGCTCTCTGGATCTGTTTCTGGACCTCTCATCTGTAAAAACAGGGATGAACTAGCACTACCAAGACATCTCAAGACAAAAACTTCCTGAGCAGGGCCCTGAAGAGGAATGAAAGGGCTACCTCACCTGTTTTTCCACTGTATTTTCTTCCCTGTAAAAGAACTATAACATAAACTTTGGTTAAAATCTATATCTAAGGGTTTATAATTGTTTATTGAGTGCCTACAAGGTAGCAGTCACTGGTTATGGACTTTTCACGCAGTCCTTAAAGATGTGGCTATTACTGAGTAGTCCACCGCCAAGCTGCATATAATTCTAAGAGGTAAAAATGGACAGTAAAATTATCAAAAACTAGGATAATGGCACAGAGGACGAAAGAGTAGTTATTTACCATTAAGTGGGTGGAATAGGGGTTATGCAGGTGATCAACTAGAAACAGTACTTCACTGATAACCAGGATGATTTGGCTGATCTGTTAGGTGGGAGTCCACTGGCCCCTTTGCCTTGCAGAACTGCATGCTCAGTTAAGAGAATAGCTTCCCTTCCTAAAAGAAAGCTTTCTTCAGCTACACTCCAGCTCAGAACCTCTGAACCAGCTCTCACATGAACAGAATCATAAACAAACAAAAAGCAAGAAAGCACAGATGCTTAATGTAAAACAAGACATATAGTGAGGAATTTGGGCCTAAAGATAATCTGCTCATAATTTTCTTCATGCTCAAAGGTTTCAACAGAGGAAGTAAAACTTAACAAAAACTTCGAATTAGAGAACAAACACAAGACAAAGTACTAAAGAGAAAACGTGTGTTTCGCACTTTAGGGGATAGAAAATATGACCTTGATCATTCCATCGTTGTTTCGCTTATTAATTTACCCCTTAATGATGGTATGTTTTAACTTTTATATTAATCCTCAATCTTTCATTTGCATATGACTTACTTCTTAAATTAGACAGTCAGTCATCTCCTTGGGCCCAAGTCCCATATGTTATTATTTTTGGATGTCATTTGAATGACAATGTTCCCTCACTGAATATTTAATAAATATTCTATGAATGAATAAGTCAAAGTCTCTCCTTAAAGCCTAAGATGGTGGTAAAAACCAATGACCTGCCTTTATAAGGTAGCTGAATAATTTCTGCTAACTCACCATAATTAACATCCACAAAGTATTTCTTTCATTAAAAGTAAAAGTACAATGAAGAGCTTCAGTTTGTTGCTGATATTTAGGTGTGGGGGCATGGAGATCTATTGTAGAAAGGAGGGGGCTGTTCTTTCCTGTTGCACAGAGACCAGGGGAAGGTCTAGGAGGCAATATTATTTATTACCCACATTTGGGGATAGGGGCTAAATTAATTTGTGCTTAAGGAAAAATAAGTGCACTAAAGAACAACATATAGTACAAGTTAATGGGCTTTGGTTTTCTGCAACACATGTTTCATGAAATTCTTTCTCCTCACTTCCCCCATGCTTGTGTGTTTGTATGTATTGGGTATGTGCCATACCAGTTTGGACTTTAGATAAGTTTGCACATGTGTAAACAAAATGCCTAGAGCAGCAAAGTGTTGGGGTGCACGATATCTTCTAACTGTATAGTGTTCTGGAATCACCTCCAGACCAAGAGAGCCTACAATAAATAACATATCTATGTGGTAAAAAGATCTAAACATGGAACTAACATCACCAGCATGCTTAGAAAGATCTCAGGTATATTTAAGATATCCAGTTTATTCCATGCATGAGATTTCCTTAGATAAGCCTACCTCTGGATTCCTCTTTCCTATTGATCATACATTAAATATCCAAGAGCTCACTTACATATTATCTTACTTCATTTTCTCTAAGTCATTCACTTTAGAATAAAAACAAATTGCAGAGAAAACATAGGTGGGAAGTGATGAATTATCTTTCACTCTGATCCTGATTTCTCGGTGTATTTAGGTTTTTTTGGCTTCCCTGGGCCACACTGAAAGAATTGTCTTGGGCCACACACAAAATACACTAACACAAACAATAACTAATGAGCTAAAAAAAAAAAAGTCTCAGAATGTTTTAAGAAAGTTTACAAATGTGTGTTGGGCCACATTCAGCCAAATACAATTTTGTAAACTTTCTTAAATCATTATGACATTTTTTTGCAATTTTTTTTTTTTTTTTTTTGCTCATCAGCTATCATTAGTGTTAGTGTATTTTATGTGTGGCCCAAGACAATTGTTCTTCTTCCAATGTGGCCCAAGGAAGGCAAAAGGTTGGATACCCCTGATTTAGAGGTTGAATTATTTGATCATTTTAGTACGAGGGGTCATTACTATGACTTTGATCTCCCTACGGGGTATGCTGAGGTTAAAATTGGGTAAGACATTTTTTAGGATGTTCTTTTACTTCATTATACATACAGAGAAATAAATACATCTCATCTCTCAGGAAACCACAGGGAAGACCCTCCAAAAGGTCACTTTTTGTAAAAAAATTATATGTAATATAGCATGAGGGGCTAAAATATGAACAGTAGCTTTCCTATGTAAGAGGACATTCTTTTCTTAAATAGCTCTTGATTTTCACCTCAGAGTGTCATAAGAAGCATGACTAACACATTAGGCACTTCAGGTTTGTGGCATTTAACTCAAAGTTATAGATTCCAATTTCTTCATAAGTGTTAGTGAGACTGGAGCACTAGCTACTCCACATTTAAGCTACTGCACTCCAAGTGACTGTAAGAATTTTTCTCAAATACATTTCTTTAGGGAGGTTGAAATTGATTTGTTTATTTATTTTTTGGTGTAGTGTTGTTATTTGCTTATTTGCATATTGGTTTGTTTATTTAGTTGGCTGGCTAGTTGGCTGGTTTATGCTGACATTACTTGATCACAGGACAGTAAGAGAAAGAAACAATACATGGTCCAAATCATGAGATTTGAAGTAAGACAAGACGAGTTTCAATCCTAGCTCTTATACTTTTCTAGCCATCCAACCCTGGTCAAGTTCCTTAGTGTTCTTATAAAAAGGGATAATAATCCCTACTGGCCAGGGTTGTTAGTAAGATTAAATGAAACAGTGTATATATATGATGCCTACTTAACATAATAACAAACCCCACAGTTAACATTGGGCATATAGCTAATTTTATGTTTATTATTACCTCATAGAGCCATAGTTACAATTAAACAAAATCACAAAAATAAGTATTTAACATGGCTCTTGATATATAATAAATACTAATGCTCATGTTCTATAAGAACACAATTTAACACACAATGCGAACCATCTCCCATACATGCCCCAGGAAGGTTTCTCGAATGATGGTTTCCCTGTCACATGTTTCCATGTGCAACACATAGGTCTATCTCAGGCATGTATCATGAATCTCTTACTCAGAATTTCCTCTAAAAATGCTTCCCAGTTGACAGAAATCATAAGAAACAGAAACAAGCCTGAGAACGTTCAGATTTGCAATGAGAATGCTGGTAAACATTACTACTTTGATGTGGCACATTAAATGTTGAAAGTACTAAATGATGAGCATCAAAGATGTTGCCATGTAGCCATGAGCCATTCCAGCCCTTCTTGCACTTTCTGGCTTTACCTGGATGGATGTGCACAGAATACAGATTTGTCATGTATGCCATTCAAATAATTATGGCCTGACTGATCTCCTGTGTCACATCCTCAAGTCTCTCCACATGACTCACCATTCAGCTGGAAAGCAGGAAATGCTCCATTTGGGGCAGGAAGTCAAAAGGACGCCACACCTTGGGACAATACCCCTCTTACTCAAGCGCTCTTATTATTCTCATCTACCTGGCAACACCCAAACAGGGTATGTCTAATTATACATCAGAAAGGAAGATCAGGGCTGTGAGTTTACACTAGCATTTCACATCTGAGACACCATGGGAGAAAGAGCTACAACCAAGACCCTGTTCCACCTACTCCATACCCAGTTGACCAAATCTCTAACCTCAAAGCACAGAGGCCTCAGCTCCCTGCAGTTTATTCTGACATATCTTTGGGAAATGATTTCACTGACATAGAACTAAATGTTGGTAGACAGAAGTTGGTGTGTTTTGCACGTATTTATCAGGCATACATGTCCATACAAGAGAAGTTTTCGGCACCAAAGGGATGCTACTGTGAAAATCTTTGTTGCCAAGATGCTTTGCTATTTATCAATTTGCATTTTTCATAATAAGCTTGAGTTTACACCAAGATGTCATGGAGAGTATATTTCCATTACAATGGGTCAGGAATTACTTCGCCTCCCACTTCTATTCAATAAGGCCTGGAGTCGCCAGAAATATCGCCATAATTCAAAGTCAGGGAGCGTTTAGAAAAGTAGTGCTCAATCTGCTCCTCTTCAGCTCTAAACCCACATTCTAATCTGACTATGAAAACTTTATAGGAATGAAAACTGGCTAGATTTAGCTTTCATGACCACAATCTTCCAATGCTACGGAGAATTTGACTTCTGAATTAGAAATGGAAAAATGAAGAGATTTTTTTTTATTATTATACAATTGCATGTTTGTTTGTTTGTTTGTTTTTTAGCAATTTATACAATAGACTCTCATTTAACCAGCACCCATGGGGAATGGTAGATGCTGGATAAATGTAAGTAGACTCTCTGTTAAATGAAACTCAAGCAACCGGCAAAGTGTTTCGCCGGTTGCTTGAGATTTTGCCAGTTGCTTCAGTTCCAGTTAATGGAGAGTCTACTACTGTATTTGTATATTTATTTATGTATCAATAAGGGTAAGAAATTAATTTATCACAAATATTGAGACTATTCTAGTTATTTACATTTATAAAACATATGTGAGTTAATATTAAGTTTTATATATATGTCTAAAATGGTTATCATTTAATGACATCCTTTCCCTCAATGTTTGCTCATGTGCAGTATCATGTAGCAAGAAAGCAATGAAATCTCATTTTGATTCAAGCCTGCTTTCCACCCTATAAACTGCCCCCTCTATTAATGAACTTGCAAATTATAGGACACTTTTGCAGTTTAAGAAACAACTTAGAAATAATGTTTTATAAATATTTAAATCAGTTCAGGAATACACTACTTACTAATCCAGAGGTCTCTTGTACACATCTCTTAATCAATCTGAACAGAAGGGCTACAAATAAGTCATCTAAGCCACCATTATGATTATATGATATTTATTTCATGCATCACAGCTGGTAGATGACACTGTTTCAAGCCTGCACAACTCATTTCCTCAGGGACACCACACTACAAAGGTATCCATATTGTTTCCCAACCTTTAATAGGAAAAAAAAAAGCACCAGGGGAAGGCAATAAAAGAGGGCTTCTAGAGACAAGAATATTGACTTCAGTGAAAAGTCAGAGCTGGCAATTAGGAGCAAAAGGGAAAACAGAAAAACTATAGGATTCTGTAACATATAGGTGCCATGTTGTGTGGGGGGAAAAAAAACCTACTCAGCTCAGAAGCCTCCGAGGGCATCAGCTAATTGAAGCACAGAATACAATCATCAGCCCAAAAGGACAACGCCACCATCATGCCAGAGAAAAACAAAATTTAACACTGTACCTAAGGAAAAAAAAAAGAAAAACACAAAATAATTTTTAAAATTTCTTCCAAAAAAATTTTAAAGTTTAAAGGAAGAATACTCCCCTTTACCAAAAACTAATCTTTTGAAGAGCTTCTCATTTCTCACAGGGGTTAAAAGCTGTTTGTTGTTTGTTGTTGCTGTTTTTTGTTTGTTTGCTTCTTAGTTTTTACAAATACGTACCGGTATCTATTTATTTGAAGAATGGTGTATACTTAAAGAAGTGTCCAAGCTTTTCTGGAAAAGGCTCTCATAACTCTGTTTGGCTGTTTACCAGCACCTTTCACAACCATTTTAGAATTAGTCTCCCAATCAAATTTTAAATTAAGAGTAGTTCTCTGCTTCTATCTTCATGTATACTCTCAGTTTTAGACACTCCTTTCGATCTCCTTCCCTCGAAGCTTTTGAAGCTGCTTATGATATTTTTCACACGTGGTTATATCCTGTTTTTCTAAAACCATTAAAAGGCAATGCGTCAAGCACCTGGGAATGATCGGATCCAAGCACAAGAGTAAAATTACTTCATCCCTGTATCTAGAGTTCTTTAGCTTCAACCCTATAAGGCAGTCTCACTAAAAGTATTTGATCTTCAAAGAGAAAGAAGGAACAAGTACTAAATGGGTAACCATTGATTTGTCCAAGAAAAACAGCATGTGACATAATTTTAAAGTGCATTCTCCCCTTTTGTTTCACCCAAATAGATAAGAATGAATTATTGCTGGGAATCGTATTTTGTAGCCAACAGATCCAGAAACTGACTAACTTGAGATGACTAGCCTCCAGAAGTAGCATCTCCTCAGTAGCAAGAGGATAAAAACATTAAATGGATAAATAAAAACAATTTCTAGGAAAAGTAGAAAGCAACAAAATATCTTTTTAAAAGTTTAGCTTTATAGTAATATGTAATTGTAACTGGGGTACAGTTCAATAAAAAGAGATTATAGGAAAAAAGTTAACAAATGAAATGTCTTGAAAAAGCAAACCACAAGGCAAGTCAGGAAATGTTTCTCTTGTCCTACGTGCTCATCACAAAATATATCTCAGAAAAAAACTTGAACAAGTTGTTTTTAATACATATGGCAAAAGCAAAAATGTTTATTTTATTTACTAAGAGCTCTTAAAATTTTATAAATGGTAGATAAAACCTAACTGAACAAAGGACAGAAACCAACAATTCACAGACTAAAAAAAAAAAAAAAATACAACTGTCAAGAAATATTTTAAAAGATGTTTAACTTCACTCGTGATTAAGGAAACATAATAACCATACAATGCCTTTTCTTTCTAGCAAAACTTTCAAATTGTGAAATTACTCACTGTTAAAGGGATGCCAAAGCAAATATACTCATACACTATTGGGGCAGTGCAAATTGGTGTAGACTTTCTAGAGTATAATTAGAAAATATTTATCAAATTTTAAATTTTACATAATGTTCATATAACTCCATAGGTAAGAACTCCATAAAAGTACATCAAGATATACATGCAAGGGTTATAAAGATGCTCAATGATCTCAGTAAGCACTTCAACAAAGAGATGGGAAACGTAAAATTAGGGATAGAAAATGTAAAAATGAACCAGTCAGAAATGAAGAATACAATAACTGAAACAGAGAACACATTAGAGGGAATCAACATCAGATTAGATGAAGCAGAGGATCAAATCAGTTAGCAGAAAACACCCAATCAGAACAGCAAAAAAAAAAAAAGAATCCAAAACAAGCCAGATAGTTTGAGGGGCCTCTGGGACATCAAATAACATTTGCATCACAGGGGTACCAGAGGATGCAGAAAGAGAGAGCAAGGAATTGAAAACCTATTTGAAGAAATAGTGATGAAAAATTTCGCCAACTTGTTGAAGAAAATACAAGCCCAGGAAGTACAGAGTCCCAAACATGATCAACCCAGAGAGGCCCGCATGCACCAAGACTCATCATAATAAACATGCCAAAGATTAAAGGCAAAGAGAGAATCTTAAAAGGAGCAAGACAAAAGCAGTTAAGTTATCATCTACCAGGGAGCTCCCATAAGACTGTCAGGTGATTTCTCAACAGAATCTTTGCAGACCAAAGGGATAGGAACAAAAAAAGTAACGAAAAGCAAGGATGACCTAAAAGGGTGTCCCAAAATTCACGCAAGAAGTAATTTTGATAGAAAACACAGGTTTATAATTAAAAATTGTACATTTTCATTGCTCAACAATGAAAACGCGTTGTTCTTTTACGCAGCGCTCCATTTTTAATAACCCTGAACTGTCAGCTGTCATGCTGTCTTTTTCTTCCATTGGCAACACTTTGCCGCACAAATGACACAAAATTCAAATCTTGTGTGAATTTTGGGACAACCAAAATTACTCTACCTAGCAAGGCTATCATTTAGAATAAAAGGACAGATAAAGAGCTTTCTGGGCAATTAAAAACCAAGGGAGTTCATTACTACCAAACCAATATTATAAGAAATGTTGGGGGAAGCTGGGATGGCTCAGCGGACTGAGCGCTCACTTTGCAGCCCTGGAGCCCGAGGATTGAACCCCAGGCCGGGCCAATGCAGACCCATATGCTGAACTGGAGTGTGCCCCCAGTTCACTTCTTGCCGGGGCCTATGGGGGAGGCTCCCAGCCCAGTTCCTGCCCTGCGCAGCCCTGCACCCACCTATGAAGTGAAACTATATGAAAACTAATGCTGTCAACTATGGAGACTGCTCTAGGCCCACCCCCTTCTCTCTGTCTCTCTCTGTCTGTCTCTTTCTCTGTCAAAAACAATAAAAATAAATCTTAAAAAATAAAAAAAAAGAGAAAAATGTTAAAGGGACTTCTTTAAGAAAAAAGAAGATAAAAAATAAGAATAATAAAATGGCAATAACTACATGTCTATCAACAATTATTTTAAATGTAAAGAGTTAAATGCTTCAATTGAAAGACAGGGTGGCTGGATGAATAAGAAAAGAAGACCTTTACTTATGCTGCCTATAAGAGACTCACTTCAGATCAAAAGACATGCAGACTGAAAATAAAGGAATGGAGAAAAATAGTTCATACACATAAAAACAAACAAAAAGTTGATCTAGCTATACTTATACCACACAAAATAGACTTTAAAACAAAGGCTATATAAAAAGAGACAAAGAAGGACCCAGTAATTCTACTTCTGGGTATTTACCCAAAAAAACCCAAAACACTAATTCAAAAAGACATATGCAATCATATATTCATTGCAGCATTATTTGGAATAGCCAACATACAGACACAATCTAAGTGTACATCAATAGATGAATGGATAAGACAAAGAAGTATTACATATATACAATGAAAAGTTACTCAGTTGTAAAAAAGAATGAAACCTTGCCATCTACAAAAACATGGAAGGACCTAGAAGAGGGTATTATGCTAAGTAAAATACGTCAGACAGTGAAAGAGAATTACCATATGATTTCACTTATCTGTGGAGTCTAAAAATAAGAATAAATGAACAAACAAAATAGAAGCAAACTCATAGAAACAGAAAAAATGTTGATGGTTGCCAGAGAAGAGGGAAGTTGAGGAGAGTAGAAAAGAAAGGGGTAGGTAAAAGGGGGAAGGAATTAAGAAGTACAGATTGGTAGTTACAAAACAGTCATGGGGATGTAAAGTACAGCATAGGAAATATAGTCATTAATACTGTAATAACTACATATGGTATCAGATGGGTACTAGATTTATTGAGTAATCGCTTCATAAGTTATATATATATATATATATATATATATATATATATATATATATCTCCACTATGTTGGACACCTAAAACTAATATAATATTGTACACCAACTGTAGTTGAAAAATAAAAGATTATTGGGGAAACCAGGATGGCTCAGTGGATTAAGTGCTTGCTTTGCAGCTCTGGGGTCCAAGGATCAAGTCCTGGCCCCGGCCCATATGGACCCATATGCTGAACTGGGGTATACTTCCCAATGGGAGACCCCCAGTTCAGCCCCCAGCATGCGGGGGCACACCTCCCATGAGGGAGGCCCAGCCCAGTTCCTGCCCTGCATGGCCCCCACCCACCTGTGTGGAACAAAATCATGTTGAAAACTGATGCTGTACCACTATGGAGACTGCTTTGGGCCCTCCCCCTTCTCTCCATCTCTCTCTCTGTCAAAACAATAGAATAAATCTAAAAAAATAAAATAAAAGATTATTAAAGATAATATTATTAAAGAGATATCTATATAAATACACACACACAAGAATGTCCACTGCAGCACTCTTGATAAGAATAAAAAACAACAATTGTCTGTCAGTAGGAAAACAAGTTAAATAAATTATAGTAATCCAGCCAATGGAAAACTGTAGCATAATGTGGTTAATCTCAATGGACTGAGACAGAAAGATCTCTAAGACACACTAAATGAATAAAAAGCAAGATACAGACAATATGAATCATGTAATTTCAATTACATGAGTATATAAATTAAATGTTTTCGTACATATGATTACATAATTATTGCCCATTACAAACCACCCCAAAACTTAGGGGCTTAAAACAACGACTATTCGTTATTTCCCACAGTTCTAGGGGCCTCCTGGTCAGATCTGTTGGTAGCACCTGGGTTCTCCTAGGGGGCTGTGGTTACTGGGGGGTTGGCTGGGGCTATAGACGCTTCTCTGGGTGTCTGTTGATGCAGGTGAAATGACTGAGCTGAACCACATGCTTTTCTACACTCAGGGCTGGCTTCATGAGCCTGACTCCAGTGCAGCCACAAAGGTCTCCGTGCTCAGGAAGGCCCCATGCACTCAGGTTAATGCTCTGCTGTCACCATCTTGAAATTCTTAATAATTTTATCTTTGAACTTGTGTTTTTTCAGTAAAATCAATAAAGGACATCGAGTATGTGCAAGCAGAGGAGACAGCAATACAGGCATGACTACTGTTCCCTGGCTCCCCATTTACATACGGTGTTCACAGTGCCTCTAGAGGACAGAGGTCTGGTGGACTCATGATGCATGGGAGTTCAACACGGCTCAAAGTAAGTACAAGGTAAGCATGTTACAGTACCTGCCAACGAGTAACTCCAGGGGCTGGCAGCCCCAGGGATCCCACATTCTATTCTAACCAGAACTTACTCTGACCACAGAAAGAAAGCAATGGTACTGACAAAGGAACTCAGTCAGATCCTTTCTTGTTCATGGTACCTCCCTGAATAAGCCAACCATTTACACTAAAAATAATAACAGAAAGGAAAAAAAGAAGCTAGGGTAACCCCTAGTCCTCGTCCTTTCAGTCTTTCCTTACTCAGCTGTAAACCAAAGGTATAAAGTGCAGGTAGAAGGTGTGTGCATCAAGGACTAAAATAGAGACAGTTGATTTCATTTTGTGCACAGTTTCTACTGTTCTAGTAAAAATGAAATACATATACATGTGTGGAGCTAGAGAATACAAATTATGTCATTTCGGTGACCCCCACATGAATTAAGATTTTAAAATTTACTTTTAAAACCAGCATTGCACCATAAAAAGATAAACAGTAAATTTATGCCAATAATTTAATTTTTCAATTTTCTACTAAGAAACATGGTAAGTTCAGACAGAGAACACAGAACAAAGGGAAACGCTTTATATTTTAGTACTATTAATATCTTTTAGTGCTCGCTTCGGCAGCACATATACTAAAATTGGAACGATACAGAGAAGATTAGCATGGCCCCTGCGCAAGGATGACACGCAAATTCGTGAAGCATTCCATATTTTTTGGTGGTTACCAGGATAGGGGGGAGGAGTGGGGGGACAGTTGTGGGGGGAGGTGGGAGTGGGCACTAGATATAAGGTGATGGAAGGGGAACTGATACT
>PVKE010002103.1:0-42880 GCA_004027555.1 Craseonycteris thonglongyai
AATGAACCACTGGAAATAGAACTTGAGACGCAGGAAGGAAGAAAACTCAGGTTTTCCCAAGCACACAGTTAATGAAAAATTTAGCCTAGTCTCTAACTCATCTGTGTTTTTCTCATAAAACATAAATGTCAATTTGGAAAACAATATACCTGCCGAGATTTCTCCACATAGGAAAGTTTCACATGATATTTGACTGGGCCATGTGCCCAACATCCATTGTGAAGGAGTTGACATGCATTAACTTAAAACTGGAAACGAAGCAGCCAACATTATTGGCTGGTTTCTTCTTATTAATTCAGTGAAAAGACGGAAAGGGCCTAAACTACTACAGATCCCAGCTCCTGCTCTCCAGGAAATAAATAAGAGAGAAGAAAAAATCCTTTTATTCTACATCTTAGCTCTTCCTTGGGTCCAAACTGAAAGAAGGGGAAAAAATGTGTGCTAATGCACAGGATGTACTTTTCTCACCCAACTCTTTCTGACCAGGATTTCCCCCAGCGTGACAGATGGCTACCCCTGAAAATTAGTGAGGCTAGAAGCAACACGGACTCTGTTCACAGGAATGCCTGAAGTTGGTTTTGGGATATCAGGTGAGGTACATCTGGAGCAACGTGCAAAGATGCTTTGGGAAATGAACGACTGCTCTTGACGATAGAGGGACAGGGAGTATCATGGAAAAGGGGGTCTGCAGACACTGACAAGTCCTGTACGTGGATGTCTTTCAGGGCACCAGCACTGAAACTGCTCAGGTTATCTTAATAACTTGAGGAAAGAGCACAGCAAGTTCCTTTCTTACATCTTCCTTCTTTCAGGAGCACTGATCTATCCATGATTAGAAACTCTAATACTCACTTTAAACATAATGAAGGGTGAGTCCTCTTTTCCCCGTGGCTTTGGAATGAAAACATTTGTTTTTAAGTCACATGCCTATTTTTAGGACTGGCTTGGAAACTTCTTTGCAGTTGACCTGACCACACTCCGCTGGAGTGCAGAAGTACGAAGCTCCAAGGTCAAGTCACTTACTGCATGCATTTCCTTGCCCTGATTTCCTCTGATGAGACACAAGCATCTACAGGGTAGGGACTGTGAAGTGTATTTTTTTTTTTTTTGACCTAGGTATCTTGCACCTAGAATGCTGGGGAATATTTTTCAAGGCAAAACAAAAACAAACAAACAAACAAACAAAATGTTATCTTCGTCTTCAAACAAACTATCACGAAGCCGGGCAGATGCCCTTCGGAAACACAACTGTGTCATCCATTCATCTACAGTTTAACCCTACAGCACACGGACTCAGTAAAACACAACACAAACATTTAGAAAGACCATTGCTGTCCACAAACATCATCAACTGCGCCTGGATGCATAACTGTATTCAATTTGAGGGATCTCATTATTGGGACATGGTTTCCTACTTCATTGTCTCAAATCGAATCAGCTAACAGGATTAAGGTCAAATGTTTTCCTCAAAGAACATTTTCCTGAAATCTCATTTTTGCATATTATCTTTGGGTGCTACAGCTACCCACCCCAACTTTCTCTACTCATAATCGTGGCTGCACAGCAAACTCTGAAACAGAAATATCATACACTAGAATCTTACCATCAGGAGGGGACACGAGTCACTGTCAGAAGAGAGTGAAATTCACTGTAGGGCGAAAGTTTATGGTATAGGAAAGACTCAGGGAGCTGTGCGGCTTCTCTGAAGTGACTGAAAAAACAACAGACAGACTACTCCATGTCACAGAAGGGAGGGTTCAACTATGTGAAAATATGTTGGCTTGTACATCATATTTTCAAACTTTCAGCTTTCAGCAAACAGCACACTCTTGCTAGAACTTCCATTTGTATAAGAGAAGCTACACTATCATTCTGAAGTTTAGAGAAATGTGGCTACAATGTGTTGTAATAATTGTATTATGCCTCATCCATAACAAATCATGATCCCCTGAAGTTTCAGTGCATCTTGCATTAACACCAAAGGAAAGAATTCTTAACCCCACCAACTGGCAAATACAGAAATTTCAACTGTTCTGATATAATGACTCTAAGTTACTCACTATTAATTTCTTTCCTTCCAACCTACTGGTCAACCAAAAACACAGACTCACTTATGAAGTTACAGGGGAAAAGCCCCCCTCCCCCCCTTCAAGGCATATCTTGTTTTTATCCCTCCAAGCACAGCGAGTTACAAACTGAAAACAGCTTTTGATTCATGTTAGCATTTTGAATATAGTTTCTAAAAGTTATCTCTATGTAGTAGTGAACTAAGGATGGGATATAAAGTGAGTATTTTTATTGGTAGAAGTTTTCTTTCCAATGTTCTCAAAGTCATACCTTTGAATTTAAAAGACACTAAGTGTTTAACTGCTCTGGAGGGGATGGAACAGATAGACTGGATGAAAAAGAATCCAAAGTACCTGAATTTCAAATTATAACCCATTTTGCCAACATCTGATGGGTAGTGATTATAGTTAGATACTAATAAAAATTACTCATTCATCTCAAGGACTTAGATTAATTCCTATAACATTCCTTTATGAAATTTTCTATTCCTAAAATCTCATTGAAACTCTATTGGTAATTACTTCAAGTGCCATCTCAAATGCTCATTAAGTGAGGAAAAATATTTAAAATGGTTCTTAAAGAATATAAAGTACAAATGCACAAAGAAAGGCAAAGCTCTCTATTAGGAAAATAGGCATTTTGATCAATTAGCAAAAGTGGTTTGAATGTCATTAGAACCCATTTAAAATGATGATCTGCATCATCTTAGGAAGCCACGGTGTTTTCCAACAATTTGCAGTCATATTCAGAAAAAGAAGGCTGCATTTAATAGGACAGGTACACCGAAAACAGCTGCAAACAAACGCATACACACAACACAGGAAATTAAGCCAAGTTACTCAATCATTCCCGAATTCACCACAATAGTGTGATGTTGCTGCCATCTGGCTAATAATAACCCTTTCAGGTCGAAGCCCAGTTGGCTTGCAAGTGAAATGGTCACGAGTTGAATATTTTAGCATAAACCAAGTTTACCTGATAGTTTCATGAGAAGTTCAGATGCTGCTTTGATGGACACATCCCGCCTTAGCACATCCCCCTTCCCTTCCTGGGGCTTCAGGGTGTCCTCAGAGATGTTTGGGGCTGGCACTTCAGATTCTGGGCTGAAGACGTAGCTGGGCAGAGGCAAGGGGGCACCTAGGGTCTCCTCATCCTTGGGCTCCTCTTTTACTTTAAAGTTAAGATTCATGGGCTCCTTCTGATTCGCCGCTGTCAAAAGAAGAGGGATTATCTGTATAAAATTATGTATATATCCATACACACGCATGTAAAAGGCCACCCCTCCTCTTAGCCGCCCCAACTTAATGCCCGTTCACATTGTGCAAACAGAAGGAGGGAGTATGACCTAATCAGAATCAGCTGAGCCTTGGGCACAAAAACACAGGACATTCCAAGAGTGTGCGGGCCTCTGAATCTTCCAAAACTATCCTATTTTAGGAAGTGCAGCCTCTAAAAGGTGTTTGGGCCTTTTCTTTTTGGTTTCCCTCAGCGTCCTCCGTACTGTGTTTGCTGCTGCCTCCCTGACCTATTTGCCCTTTCCCTCCCTAACTAATCCTATGATAGAATAATGCCTCCATGTAGTTATTCTGCCATCAAATACTGAACAGAAAACATAAGTCAGAGGCAATACCCAAAGTGAAAAGCTGGGGTGGGGTGTAAGGTGAGGATGGAAAATTTGCCAGAGAGAATAGCTCAGACTAGAGATATACCACTTTTGTCTTATTATAAGCCCATAGACACTACTGATCCACAAACAATGAATGGGTCATGCCCTTGGCATTGTTTTTTGGGTCCAGGTCTGAAGCCCAAAGTCATCTCCAAGTCCACAATGGGCATTTTTAAAGAAAAAGGTTGCAAAGGTCATTCAAAGAGTTCCCATAGAATCTTTCACCCAGAATTCCCTAGTGTTAACATCTTACATAACCATGGTGCATTTGTCAGGACTAAGAAATTCACATTGCTATGATCTAAACTCCAGATTTGATTCAGCTTTCACCAGTTTTTCCACTTACGTCCTTTTTCCATTTTTAGCATGGTTTATTGGTGTGAAGCGTGTGCTCAGGGCAGAGCTAACTGGTCTAGCATCGGATGGATTCTGTGGCTTGGCTACACTGTAGGCCTTCACCCGCTAAGCTACAACTACTCAGGAAAGACCAGGAAGGAAGACAAGCATCCTTTCCTACGGCTTGTCACTTTCACAGGCATCTTGCTCCTCTCTAAAGGGCCATGGAGTAGGAATTTGAGGTTGCTTATCTTGGGGGTGTTTGTCTTTTGAGAAAAGAGATCATCCGAATACAAAGTTCTTAGTAACATGTATTAGAATGAGCCTTAAGCCTATTCCTACTTAACAAATAAAAGGAAGAAAATAAATCCCCAAAGCAAACACCTATCAGCCCTTACCCCCAGCCAACACACAGGTACAAAGTTCTTTCTGTCTCATGCCAAGGAGAGCGAGGCTTCAGGAGAAACACTTTGACCTTGGACCTCCAGCCTCCAAAACTGTGAGAACTAAACTTCTGTCGTTTCAGCCACTTTGTTTGTGGCATTTTGTTATAGCAGCCTAAACAGACTAATCACGTATTATATAATTTTCTTATTTATTAACTATTTATGATCTGTTCTTCATGAAGGCAATGATCTTTGTTTTAACACTGATGGATTTTGAGTGTCTAGAACAGTGCCTGGCACATAGTAGGGATACACACACACACACAGTATATATATATATATATATATATATATATATATATAGAGAGAGAGAGAGAGAGAGAGAGAGAGAGAGATAATATTCATATATTTGTTGAAAATATATATATATATATATTTGTTGAATGAGGAAAATACGTTGGCCACAAATCAGTAATATCAAACTATACTCCATATTCTACCAAAGGCAATCAGAAATGCTTTCCCTGGATCTGATCATTAGACTGGAGATAAGACCTTAGAGATAAAGTTAAAAGCTTTCTTGCCTATACCACAGTGCTTAAAAATCTAGCCCTCTGAGGACAATGACATCAGAATCTGATCCAAAGGGAACATAATAATCTCTAGAGCAATCTGCCACCAGTACGTATTTCCAACCTTTAATGGGAAGGTAGCTCCTAAGAGGACTTTTTTTCTTTTTAATTATTATTATTTTTATTTTTATTAGTTTCATGTATACAAGAGAACATATGCTTAAACATTTACAGACCTCATATAGTGATAACCCTAACAGGTCTATTTCTCACTACACAGCTACTATAATACCACTTTATTTAGCACAACTCTCCCCTTTCAACCACTTCCTGGGGGTTCTGCTAACTACCTCCCAAAGCTTCTCTGGCCCTGAGCCTTTCTTCCAGAACTCTCCATAAAATCCTTTCCCAAGAGTATTCTAGCTAGTCACAACAGAGTGATCAAATGGTATTGGTCTATTATGTCTATTTAAGGTGACCAGATTTTAACATTGGTAAAACAGAACACCATTGACCGGGGTGGGGAGGGGGTTCTTGATTAAAAATTTGGTCTATC
Source organism: Craseonycteris thonglongyai (assembly GCA_004027555.1). Classification (NCBI taxonomy): domain Eukaryota; kingdom Metazoa; phylum Chordata; class Mammalia; order Chiroptera; family Craseonycteridae; genus Craseonycteris; species Craseonycteris thonglongyai. Next base: position 5,584 of record PVKE010002103.1, read on the forward strand.
TCCAGCCGTTCCCTAGCTTGTCGTGCATTCTTTCCAAAAATCGGGACATTTTTAAAATGCCGCGGGACGCGGGACAAATTGTTAGAAATCAGGACTGTCCCGCCAAAAGCGGGACGTCTGGTCACCTTAGTATAACTCTGATTCTTCGGGAAGGAATAATACGAAGTGAATGGTTAGGTGTTTTTGTTTTTATTTAATTAATTTTTTTTTAATGTTTCAGTGATGCATCTTTTATTTTAATACTTTTTAAAATTCTAAGGCAAGGCTAGGAAGAAAGGTAAAACACTATTGAGTCCCTAGAAGCAAATCACAGCTTCTAGAAAGGGCAACCGTTATGCTGATGTTCTCTGACGATGTAAGTAGTTTCCGGGAGCATTAGTCAGAATACATGCTACCTAAGACTTAAGAAAAGCTATTTAGCCTCGTTAATACAACATAGATTTAACAGAACTTCAGTAAGACACTTAAAAGAACAACAACAACAAGCAAGCTGGATGTTGTTGGATCATACATTTGCAAAGCACTTTCTACCTGGTTTTTGTTCTAACAATATAAAGAATGGCATGAAACTAAGTACTGGGAAATGTAAACATAGCTAATGACATGTCATAAAAAAAATTGTGGGGAGACACTCCTCTGCCCAAGCTTTAGTTTTCTGAGACACCTGGGTCGAAATAAAAGATGTAAAAATAGAAATAAGAAGGCTACCTTGCTTTCTTTCAATTACCAGGAACATTTACACTGAGAATAGTACATAAAGCCTATATTTTAAAATTAATAACAAAATAATTGCCATAGTTTTTCATTATCTTATGTTAAAAAGCCCACAATCTTTCTACACAGAAAGGTGCAATTAAAGGTGGTTTTTTTTTTCCTTTGGGAAATTGCTAAGAGAAAAGCAATAATCACTTCTGACTCACTACATAGTCCTGACTTCATTCTTACCACTAACAAAACGATCTGTTCACACACAGAACTCAACTCATGAAGGATTTTCACAGCACCTGCCTTGACTTCTGTGTTTGTATCTTAAAGCTTTCAGATATTCTAACACAGTGAAGAGGCCCTGAGTCACTCTGATTATATCAGCTTTTTGAGGATTTCTAGATAATTCAAGATAAAGGCTAATATGGCAAAAGCAATAAGGAAAAGTAATAGGAAAGCCAATGGGATAAAAACGATTCCACACTAACAATTCTAGTAGGCAGGCATTAATGATTTGGAGAAGAGACCCCCTTTTTCAGGCAAGGTGACATCAGTTCACATGGAGATTCCTTCCAAAACCCCCTCCCTCCCACATCTTGAGAAAAATTCTATAAAACATCCTTAAAGACCAATATTTGTTTGAATAAAGGCTACACCTAGCATTTGAATAGTTACATGGGAATTGATCCTTCTGTCAACCATAGAAGATAGGTATCATTACTATCTTCATTTCATAGGTGAGGAAACCAAGTTCCCAAGAGGTTAACAAAGCCCCCCGGTACCCCCTAAATATCACAGAACGGCTAGACTCCAGGGCTTCTAGTTGAAAGTGCACCCGGATCTCTCTTTAACACACTAAGCGCCCAGGCTATTTTGTCTTGCTTACCGCTTGGCCCGTTGTATCAGATCTCACCAAAATGCTGGCTATCGGAGATCTGTTTAGGATGTGATAAGGCTGAATGTTTATATATAGAATATATTTACTGTGTGAATATTTATTATTTACTGCAATTTGTACAATTATTTCAGAAATGCTTCACATTCAGTCAGTTGTCTGCGATTCTTGTTCCAGTGCAGAAAAAGATTTTTCTTTACCCGTGAATGTGAAAATGTCCCCTACACGGGGAGAAATTATAGTGAAGGAAAACAAAAGAGGAATAACCATTTTAAAATGGAAAGACAAGCGAGACATCTTACTTACTTAAAATTTATTAATAGAATGTAATTTTTAAAATTTTGTATCATCAGTTAACATACAATACCGCAGCCTGCACAAAAAGTATACTGTCCGTCACCGGTGACTGACACTTAACTTTCTGTTCGGACCGCAGTCACCGGTGACTGACATGGCGCTTAACGTGTTAAGGTCAGCCCAAGCTCCTTGAAGTTGGACATTAGCCTAAGCAGCTAGACAGTGGGCCTTGGAAAATAAATAATATGGAGTGAACGAAACATTGTTCATGAAAAAGGGAAGAGTGGAATGTAACCTGAAGGAAAGGGATGTTTTCTGGTACGAAAGAATTTTGTAAAGACTTGACTCAGACAGTAAAAGAGGAGGAACAAGCTGCAATATGACAACTTCTGTTCTGTCAGTTCCGTCTGCAAAGGAAAATGACATTTTCCTTGAGTTTAATAAAACAGAGCTCTCTTTCACTTCAGTATCTAAAAATTTTGTGAATGCTGAACTGCTACATGAAAATAACTAGACCAATGAGAATTTTACTTACTACCTCACTCTCAAGCAAAGGCAAAGATCCTTGGACTTAGAAGGGACTGATGATCAGTGGTTTCCAAACAGTGTTCCAAGGAACCCTAGGATATGCTACAGGGGGTCCAACAAAGGATTGTTTCTAATTTAAGTTTTTAAGATTACTTTTAAATTACTTTTAAATTTAATTTTAAAATGTGTACCCTCAGCTACTGCATTATATATAAAATATCAATTCACTGGAGACCACTACTATAGAACCTGTGTTAATAAGTTAGTTCAGGTTTGTGTATCACCTATAATACAGTTTCTCCTGCTATCATAAAAGTGTTAGCGTTCTAGTAATCTGTCATTATTAATAAGGAAGTGGTTGGCTCTACACTGATCTTTCAAAGCATTCATACCTTGTGCATGCGTGTCTATGTAAAACTATATTATTATGGTACCACTAGAGTCTCTAGCATGCCTTAAATCAGATTTTTCTCAACCTCGGCACTGCTGACATTCTGGGTGGGATAATTTGCTGTGGGACATTGTCCTGCACTTTTTAAGATGTTATCAGTGTTCCTGGCCTACTAGATGCCAACAGCACCCACTAGATGTCAATAATAGCACTTCCCAGTTACAACAAGTTTCCCCAGATGTTGCTAACTGTTCCCTGGATACGCCCCTGGTTAAGAACCACTGCCTTAAATGAAATGCCAGGATAGCTTCAATATATCTGCTTTGCTGAAGCTTCTAATCGTGGTTAACAGACATACATAGACAAGGGTGACCAGATGTCCCGCCTTTGGCGGGACAGTCCCGATTTTTAACAATTTGTCCTGCGTCCCGCAGCGTTTTAAAAAAGTCCCGATTTTTGGAAAGAATGCACGACAAGCTAGGGAACGGCGGGAGATAGACCCAATTTTTATTCAAGAACCCCCTCCCCCCCGGTCAATGGTGTCCCACTTTACCAATGTTAAAATCTGGTCACCTTAATCATAGACATATCTGGATATATCATTTACAGAACACTTAGCACAGGCCAGGGGTATACTAAGTGTTTACCCAGATTAATTTCTCTGATCCTCACAAGTTTTTGAAGTGGGTACTATTATTATCCCCATTTTTCAGATGAGGAATCTGAGACTAGAGATATTAAACACATTTCCAAATAATAGTTAACTGAATAAAAACCAAGAGCTAATACAGAATGATAGATGGCTTTAGTGCATATTGAAAGTTTTGGATACAATGTGTCTGCCATTTGTCATGATAAAGAATGAGGGCAGTTGCTAAATGTTGTCAACTTTGAAGCAAAAACTTTTCATTTTTATATTCTTCTTTCAAGCGTCTAAATACATTTAAGTGAAGGGACCTTGTGATTACAAGGTGAAGTGTTAGAAATCTGGCTTTCATTGGCCACAGCGTCCCTGTGCAAATGGTATTCTTGAAACTGCAATCAGGGGAAGCCAGGATGGCTCAGCAGGTCAAGTGCTTATTTTGTAGCCCTCGGAAACTGAGGATCGAATCCCAGCCCCGGCCCGTGTGGATCCATATGCTGAACTGGGGTGTGCTTCCCATGCGGGAGGCCCCCAGTTTGGTTCTTGCCCCCACCCCACCCCACCTGTCGTTAGGCACCTGGCTCAAGGAGGTGTGCCTCCCATGCAGGAGGCCCCTAGCCTAGTTCCCACCCTGTGCGGCCCCTGCCCACCTGTGTGGAATGAAACCATGTTGAAAACTGTTGATATACAACTATGGAGACTTGCTCTGGGCCATCCCCCTTCTCTCTGTCTCTCTCTGTCTCTGTCAAAAACAACAACAACAAAAACCAATAAAATAAATCTTAAAAAAAAACTGCAATCAACAAAATAAATTTAGAAACACTAGATGCTGTAAGACTTCATCTATACCCCTAATATCACTTTTTGGGCTTATTAAATAGCCATTCTTCTAATTGCTTGACTTTTTAAGTAAATACATGTAATAAATGTGAACTAAAAGTTATATTTAAACATACATGTTCTATGTGTTTTATATGTTGAGTCTGCCCTTAAGGTTCTGTTTGGAAAAAATGGGTTTATTGTTTAAAAAAAAAAAGAAAAACATTACTGTTTTCCACACCCTTATTTTATAATACAGAAACAGGCTCAGAGAATGACATGGCCTTTTAAAAATCACAGTGCTTGTTAATGATAAGAGCCAGAATCATAGCTCAAGTCTCCAGATTATAAACCCATGCTGTTACAAGCACTCCAAGTTCCCTTGTAAGTGTGTATAACTATGTATGACCTGGCTGGGGACCTGGGATTTTTTTGAAAATGTTATGCACTGTAAGTGAGAAAAAACTGCCTTCTGAAATCGTAAGGAAAGCCAAGATTTAATTAAATAATAATAACAGTGGAGTATTGCTTTTAGACGTTAAGCATATTACATCTAAATAGAATGTTTAAAACATTAGCTAAATATTTTTAAATCTTGCTCTCCAATAAGGTAAACTACTTAATTTGCCTTAAGTAGTTTTATAATTAGTGTTTAGTGAAGTTTTAACCATCTCAGTGTTTCTCATTAATCCCCACCTGAGCTAATCCTTGGCCACACTTCAGGATCAGTGTCCCCAAACCAAGACTGCACAAGTCCCCTATGACAGCCACTACAATTACAGACATAGTGACAGAGGGAAAATAGAACAGCCTCTGGCGCAGGGTCAAGGGTAATAACAATGAGTATTGCCTCAAGAACTGTAAGATAAATAAATAAGGTTTTTCTCCATGAACAAAGCTGCTAAAACCAGCGAGCACAGCATGGGCCAAAGTAGCTATCTGCAGAAATCCACTTAACAGACAGGCTATCACCCTCGTCCAAAACAGGAAGGACAAGTCCTGGAAAACCAATCAAGCCACGAGTGAATGTGAAAGAAAGCTGTGTTTTAAATTCATACTATTAAATCCAAAGAATGAAATGTATGAACAGCAAGACATGATCAGAGACTAGGAAAAAAATAAAAAGAAAGAAATCATATTTCCAACACTTTCAGGGAAGTTTGTGACCACCGGCCCCAAATGACTTCTCTTGATGGCTACACTTGTCATTTTAAATGACTATGCCAACATTCGGGTTTAACCTCAGTGTTTTAAGGATTTCTTAATGGAACACCCAGGGAGTCTGAAGAACTCTAGGAGGTGACAGGCTGTACAATAGCCATAATGATCCCCCTCCCTAGGAATCCACTCCTTTGCAATGTGAATGCAGCTCCTCCCACTACGAGTAGAGTCATTTTCTCATTTGGAATCTGGACCGCAGTGGTGACTTGCTTTGGTGACGTTGGTCCAGTTCTGAGCCCAGCCTGCAGAGGTCACGTGTACTTCTGCTCTCTCCCTGGCGCCCTGCCCGGCTGCCATATGCACAGGCCTGGGTGCCCTGTGAAGGACGAGAGACCCTGGGAAGCAGAGAGAAGCCACCCAGCCGAGGCTGCCCTACACTCGCCAACGGGCTGCAGACGATGGGTCAGCGCAGGAGAGACCAGAAGAAGCGCCCTGTGGAGCCACGCCCAAATTGCCAAGCCGCAAAATCCTAAACTAAGAAAGAGGTGATTGTTTTGAGCTGCTAAAGTGTGGAACAGTTTGCTCCCTAACTTTGTGATGGGCTCCAGTTCCTAGATGTGACCCTACAAGCTGAGGCCCTGAAATGTGAGACAGGAGACTATACTCAGGGACTCACACCCTGCGGGGCTTCCTTCCCGGAGGCCACCACGTTCCATTCCACCTTTTTTCTTAAGCATTATAGAGATGGTCGTGAATTTGCAAATCCTTTTTAAGGGAGGTAATACCACACACAGCTTCTGAAAACCTGACTTCTAGAATATGACTAATAGAATAGTTTTCTTATAACCCACGGTGGAATGCATTGTGGATGATAGAAAGATAAAAATGTTATAAGAAAACATACCCCACCCCCCACACATAGCAACCTGAAACAGTTGGAAGATGCAAAGCAATAGACACGGCAATAGAATGAACTCGAAACAATGCAAGACCAACCTGAGTGATAAAGAGGCTCAGTATCATGGGAATTCACGGTGGGGGAGGTCAGTAAAGACCAGAAAAACCAGAAGAGGTTTTACTAAAGAAGTGGAAACTATTCTTTTTTTAAAAAATTATTTATTTATTTATTTATTTTTGACACAGAGAGAGAGAGAGAGAGAGAGAGAGATACAGAGACAGAGAGAGAACTGAACTGGGGGAGCTCCCAGTCAGCATACGGGTTCGCATGGGCCAGGGCTGGGATTCGATCCCCGGTCCCTGGCGCTGCAAAGTGAGCGCTTAACCCACTGAGCCATCCCGGCTTCCCAGAAACTATTCTTGAAAGGACAGCTAGCACTTTTATAGGCCAGGCAGTAGAGGAAGGGGAATCATAAAGAATGGTGTCTACATTGCTAGAAATTCTCTACAAAGGTACAGGACCATGGTAGGTGAAAAGTGCGTTAAAAAACAATTAGTTTAACAACATTATTAATTATTTTTAGAAAAATTCCCCCAACCCCATTATCTAACAGAAGGAATGTATCTGGAACCCCACAGTTCAAATGACCAGACCCCTGGACCAACCTGGAAGAAATGGGAAATGAGGGGGGTGTATCTATAAGCTCGTGGAGACTGAACATTTTTCTTGAGAGCGGTGGGAATACAGTTACTCAGCAGGAAGGAGCCAGGTGGAGGCATAGCCCTGTACAAGAGGTCTTAGAAGAAGGCTCCTCCAGCGTGCGGTGGAGGGCCGGGGGGAGGGACAACAGCTGGGGTGGAGAAGCCGTTGGTCCGCGAGGGTCCTGGAAGGGCAAGTCAGGTGTGAGGTAATGGTCCGAAGGGGCTGCACATGAAGGGATGGATTGTAGATCTATTTTGAAGACACACAAAAAAAACGTAACCAGATTAGTGACCGGATTAACATGTATTAGAAATGATGCCATGGTTTGAAGCCAAGGAAAATAAACAGTGAAGCAGACGAGGTCAAAAGACAGTTTGCTAACTGAGAAAAAAAAATGAGGCAATAGCTAATTAAGTGGTCATGAAGCCGAGGCTTTGCAGTTAGACGGAGCTGAATCTTTGCTCTGTCCCTAGTAGCTGAAGCCTTTCAAGTCTCCACGTCCTCATCTATAAAACAGGTTCAATATTATTAACCCCTTAGGGCTACTGAAAGGGTTAAATGAGAAACTACATGAAGTTGTTGGCACAGTGCCCAGCTCACTGTAAACACAACCGATTAGTAATAACGTTTATAATAATAATAGAAGTAGTAATGACAGTTTTAAGTAGAAGAAAAAATGTATTTCTGAGAAAAGGAGGAAAATGAACTGAATTCAATTTTGCAGAAACAGACTTTGAAGTTTTCCCAGGGGTCTGTCAAGAGAAAAAAATTATTCTAGAGGGCAATTCTAGAACTCGGTATGTATGCTTCATCCTGCACAGTGAGGAAAGAAAGATCTGGAATCCAGTTGTGACCCTTTCACAGGATTTACGCTGACTTTTGGTTACCTCATCTAATGCATGCTACCAGACAATGTATTTGGAACTATGCGGTGCACTAGAAAGCTCTACAGAAATGTAAATTGGCCTTACTGCATGATAGCTTTGCACTCAATAATTCCTGAAAAGCTTACAAGTATCAGTGCAACTTCCAATGGTGTCTACCATATGACATTCAGAGAATGGCACCCATGCTGGGCACTGGCATCAAGAGACAACAGAGAAGGGAGCCAAGTTCTGGTTCCACTGCTTCCGTACTTTGTGATTTGGGGTAGAGGCAGCCTCAGGGAGGGAACACTGGAGCCAGGCAGCGCCTGGATTAGAATCTCAGTTCCACCATTTATTAGCAGTGTAAACTTGGGCAAGTCTCTTAACCACTCTTTCTTAATTTTCACCTGTAAAATGGGAATACTTTCTCGCTATCAGGTTGTTATGAAGTCCAAAGGCGTTCAATGGCACAGTGTAAGCATTACAGAAGTGACAGCTAAGAAAAACAATAAACAGTCAGTAAATGTCACAGTCTCCACCCACTGAAGTCTGGGCACATGTGCGTGTAGCTCCAGGTCCCACTCTCTGGCCATGTCACCTGCCCTTCTGTGACTCAGGTTAGTCTTTGTTTCATGGAGTCAGGTCACTAAAAGACAGGGAAGAGCCACACTCCCTCTCCTCTCTTAGGTATCACCATGAGGTTCATAAAATTCCAAGATTTTAGGGCACTCGGGCTGAAGGCCCCTAAATGCAGCTCCTGACGCCAGGAATTTTAGTCACATGGTCAGTGAGTGCCCATCATGAGAAAAGCAGGCAGGATGGCAAAAAGGGTTGAACTGAAGACAGAATTTTGCCAAAAATCAATCCCCTGAAGAAGGCACATGGGCATGGAAGTGCAGATCCCTCCCCCCGCCCCAGGAAGTCTTGGGGCATGATTGGCACAAGGATGGCATTTACTTGTAAGAAGGCTCATTTGTTAAGATGTTTTTACAGAAAGCCAATCGGAGCCACCGGGCAATAAAGATGCCCCATTCTTCTTTCTCCAGCAGCACAAAGGTATCACAGGATGGGGAACTGCCACCCACAGACTAGCCCTATTGTAATTACAGGTGCACAAAATCATACGAAATAGATGGAAGTGGCAGAAGGAGGGCCGACGGGCCACACACCTTCACCAACTCCGCTTCAGTTATGCAATAAAAAAACCTTTGTCATTTTACGGCTGAGCTCCTAGTAAATTAAAAAGCAGTTCAGCTTATACCCATTTGTATGTCACTGCTTTGAAGAGTTTCTCTCTCCTAGTTAGAGTTGTTTCAGCCTCAGTGTTATGAAAGTAATAGAATGTGGGAGAAAGTACAAAGGATTGTTTTTTTCCAGTCTCCAAATTAAAAACAGTTGAAATGACTTGTGTCTTTTCTATTTGAAAACCAGGGACACAAAGATATTCCCCGCCAACAACTGAGATGTCAAGTTTCTGTCAACTGCCTGTTTATAATTTGGAGAGCTAGAATTAAATGTTATGACCTTGAAAAGTGTCGTTTTCAGAAAGAGAAATGACATAAGGCTATTGCAGGCAACTTTTAATCAGGCTTCGAATGATGATACTCCTGGCTCCTTGATGTTCTAGATGAGTCTTGAGACTTTTCTAGTTTTAACCAGAGAACACTAAGATGCTTCTTTTCCTTCTCCTGTCATGAGGCCTCGAGGCTCAATGAACAGGATTCACCCAGGCCTCTGATTCACATCAACCTGGGTCTATGGTGAAGTTCTCACACCCAGTTCCCACCACCACGCCCTTTTCCATAATCTGAGATACAAAGCAAGGGAAGAGAGCTGTACTGAGAAAACAAAACAAAACAAAGCAAAACCCATAGCTGTCCTGAAAAAAGTATACCAGTGACCACGTTTATATTCCACATCAGGGGTCCTCAGTCTTGGCTGCATTTTAGAAGTATTTGAGGATTTTTAAAAAAATATTTATTTTTATTGTTTATGACAGAGAGAGAAGGAGAGACAGACAGAGAGAGAGAGAGACAGAGAGGGGGGAAGGTCCAGAGTAATCTCCATAGTTGTACATCATTAGTTTTCGACACAGTTTCATTCCACAAGTGGACGAGGGGCTGCACAGGGCAGGAACTGGGCCAGGGGCCTTCTGCATGGGCCTCGGCAAGAACCAAACTGGGGGCACACCCCAGTTCAGCATAGGGGCCTGTGTGGGCCGGGGCCGGGACTCAGTCCTCAAACCCCAGGGCTGCAAAGCATGAGCTCAACCTGCTGAGCCATTTTGGCTTCCCAAATTTGAAGATTTTTAAAGAAAATACCAATGGCTAGGCCCTATCCTAGACCACTTAAATCACAATTTCTGGGAGTGGGACTGGACCCTGGCATTCAAAACAAAACAAAACAAACAAACAAAAACAGAACGGCCCCCATAAGTGTTCTATGCAGCCGAAGTCAGAACTGCTGCTGAATGCTGGATAATGGAGAGAAGGCACAAATGCAGCAGGCACTAGAGTGCTCTGAGGTCAGGTGAGCACCTCTCTCCTGCACACCCCGGGTCATGGGACCCCTGGATCACATGCCCAAACATGCAACCATCTGCATATGTCTTCTGCTTCCCAAGAAAGGCCTGTGTGAACACGCAGGGCTGTAGCCCTCCAAGACCTGCCTTTGAGGCCAAAAACCCTGTGCAAAGTTTACAAAACCATTTTTTCCCCCAGCCCAGAAGGCCAGAAGCTTTTTGGCTATAACCGGAATCAGTTATGGTGCTGAGCCTGAGAGGCCTCGGCTCCGCGGGGCAACGTGAATCTTGACGGACTGAAGCATGTGAAGTGTGGGCACAGGCCGAAGAGCGGACAGTTCGGAGAAGGGATTTAAATTCACAGTCACACACACAGGAAACTTCAAAACTGGGTGGGGGTTGGGGGTGGGTGGGTGGGAAGAAGATTTAAGACAACATTCCACCCGTGATTTTTAATCCCACTGGGTTCCCTTAGGTCATGTTTATGTGCTGTCTTAACTGAAGGAGGAAGAAAGATTCCCCTTCATAACCAAGCAAGAAAGAATCGAGTGTCTCCCGTTTCTCCTTTGGAAGCAAGGAGGTATGTGCACGCTTGAATTTGTCACTGTGCTCCAGTTCTGCAGACCGTGGTGTGGCTGGCACAGAGACTCACAGACTGGGTGCCCACAAACAGCTGCACCCGGCAGGCCCAGCAGGTGCACGTACAGAGCCCGTCTCAAAAATTCATGCCGAGGACAACGGCGCTGTTATGACACCAAGGGACAAGGCCCGATGCTAACCACTCCTAATGAGGGGAAGAGCTAGAAACTCAGTCACAGATCTCTGGGATTTGGTCTTTGGGTTCCAGGATCATAGCCACAGACACAGCCAGGCACAGCACCACGGTGACAGCAGCTATCAATTATATGGCCTGTCCAACCAAGGAGTTAGAGGAATTAAAAAAGAAAAAAAGAAAGAAATTCCCTCCAGAAAATGTATTCCTCTCCTTTTAACATCTTCTCCTCCCATGGGCTGCATTGCCACAGTCACCAAGTTTACATTTACATCCAAATATGCACACACACAAAAAAATTACTGATGCATCTCACTCCCTGGTGACTTTATAACAGGTTGCTAGGTAACAGTGCACACAAGTCGGGTTTCAGGACCTCTAGGAAGCCACCATAAAATGACTACATGGGCCTTTTGCATAAATAGTGTGCATTTGTTATCTGTTTTCCTCTGCCAATTGATCAGTTGGTAAATACTGCGGCTGCCAAACTGTAAACAAGTCCCCATCAATAGCTCACTGAGAAAACAGATCACAACATGAGGCTTTGGTGCACAGTCTTTCACCCCAACCTACCAACATGCTCCTCGCGGGTGTTGCTCTTGTTCGCGATTCCGGCTCTCAGCAGCTGCAGGCTTTATGTTACGCTCCCTGCGTGGGGCTGGAGTTAGTTCCAGTGGGGTGTGGGGCACCCAGAGCTGAGCCGAGCAGGGGTGGTATGTATCATACACCCCAAGTGTTCTACCCAGTCCTTCCTTCATCCCCTCTGGACTTCTGGAAGGCTTGAAAACTTGCTGGGGTTGTGGACTAAAGGGAGTACCCCCTTACAGAGTCATTCACCCCCACTTAGTTTCCTCCATCTGTTAAGTAAGGAAACTACCCCTTTCTAAGCTATGCTAAGTGAAGATGTCAGTCACATGCAGACCCTTTCTTAGGAGCACACTAAACCAGCCCACCCAAAATGGTCCCCTCTTGCTGTATTCTTGGTGGGAGAAACCATCAAGGAAGAACCAGGGATCCCACAGAGGTGAAAATTCAAGGTTCAGCAGCAAAAGGGACACTAGAAGCCTGTACTTGCCCCATTTTAATATTGAAAACATTTCAATATAAATCTCAAAGTCTCTAAAAGCCCATTTTTCACCAGATCGAGAAGGAAGAGGGAGAAGAGGAATAGAGAGCCCCAGCTCCATGCCAGCCAGCTGCACTTTTCTTCCTGGGCCTTGATCATTCCCGGCAGAGCGCTGCCTCGCTCGCAATGCAGGTCCGGAATGCCTCACTGTAACAGTCTCCGCTCTCTTTCTCTCCACAGCTCATTTTTGTGACGCCTCATTTCCATCCCCTACCTTTTTTCTCATTTCTTCCAGCTAGTGTCGCGCACTCCTGAGGGGCAGAGATCTGGGGTGACGGGGACATTCCAAAAGACCTGACGGAAGTGTCACTGAGCACCGGGGCTTCCGACTGAAGCTGAACCTCTAATTCACCTGGCAGTGACATTTCGTGAGATGCGACGCACGGTCCATTTAAAGGAAGGCGGTGACCAATTACTCTCCATTTAAAAGGGTATTGTCAATCTCCAAAGAGCTGAAATGGCATTTGGAAATCATCATGGGGACTGCCCGTCTTCACTGCAAGACAGAAGCAATTCTCAGCCGACCTTTCCCCACCCTCCACATCGCCTTTAAAATTTAAAATCATACTTTTAAAAACGTAATGAGTAGCAGCACAATTCCAGGACACGGTCCATCATTCCAAAAGAGAATCAGGGATAACAGCCTCCCTCAGTGTCTCTATGCCCAGTTCAACTCCACAACTTAATCAAAGAAATTGAAAAAAAAAAATCATAATAAAGTCAACTAAAAGAAACATCACATATAATTTGATGGTGATAGTGGTATCGATTAAAATAAGGATACATTTTTACAACTTATACTCCATCTTCTTTCCAAATGGCATTGAAGCAGTTGGAAAAGATTTTTTTTTTTAATTTCTAATTTCACTTTACATGAAGTACCTAGAGTAGTGAAATTCATAGAGAAAATGGAAGAGTGGTTACCAGGAGATGTTGGAAGGAGAAGTAGATAGAGAGTTATTATTTAATAAGTACAAGGTCTTGGTTTGGGAAGATGAGAAAATTCTGGAATGGATGGTGGTAATGTTTCCTACAACAACATTAATGTATTTATGACCAAAGAACTGCACCCTTAGGAATGATTAATTTTATGTTGGATATATTTTTACCACAATAAAAAAATTTCCCCTGGGGAGAAAAACATTTAAGATCATCTTTATCATTTGCTTGAATTTTAAAAGTTTCTAGTTCCTCACGGTTATCTCTGTATATATGCCCTTTAAAAATGCTTTCAAATCATAACAAATAAAGAACTTGAATAATGCAAAATCAGATGTTCTAACATAAGCACTTTAAAGAGCCCAACGCAGAGGCAAATTAAATAGGGATCAAGGTCACACTCAGTACTACTACCCACCTGGCTCAACATGTGGCACCCCCCCCACCCCCCCGCAGCAAGAACCCATAAAGGAGAAAAACCAGAAGGAAATCAACAATCTCTATTGTTTCTAGACGCAAGCCACAGCCATACCTACTTCTAAAACACTGCAAAGGAAAAAAAAAAAAAGGAAAATGTGTATGAAGGTGCAGACCTTACAGAGACCTTGACATCATGTAGAGTCCTACCAGGTCATTTTACAGATGAGAATACTGGTAGAGAAGGAGAAAGAGACAGAGAGAGAGAATACAACCCTAGTCAAGTACCTGACAGCTTCATGAGAAAATCAGACGCCATCTTAACAGAGATGTCCTGGCTGAACAATGCTGACGCACTGTTGGCCACACACTCGGACGGCTCTCTCAGCTTTGTGTGGGTGGCCGGCCTGTCGGCGGCATTCAGGGGAAAGGAGGCTGGCAGGCCGTTATCTTCCTTGGGTTCCTCCTTCACCAGCAAAGGCGAGACGCCAGCCCCACCCTGGCTAGTCCTTTCTGGAGTGCTGGCCGTCATCATGGTCCCCACTAGCTCTGTCCCTCCTTCCCTTTGCTGCCCCAGGCAGGCACTGTCACTGAGGTGGGGAGATCCCTTGACATCTGGGTCTGGGATCTCCTCCTTCACCTTGGCTTCTGTCCTCAGGAAGTGCTGATGGCAGCGCATGTGGAGTTTCAGGCTGAAGTGGCGTGAGGAAGTGAAAGGGCATAGCTGGCACTGAAAGGTCTCTCCCCGGTCCTGGTGCTGATGAACCTGACGAAGAAGCAAGAAGAATGAGCTGGCCACCGTGTGCTTACGGAAAACACCATGCTGCATACCCACCGAACTCATCAACGGTTTCCTCACAGGACCAAGGGCTGGCCCAGGAAAGAAAATATAACCAGAGGAGCCTTTCATTACTGTGCTCCAGGTAATGAGGTCGTCCCTACCCATAACGCGGGCCCATGGAGGCTAAGCGTCCACTATCAGAGCCGCGCTCTCAACTGAGGATGCTGTCTCCCTATTGGGGTAGAATCCTCTTAGTAATCTAGTCACTGATCTCTGTAGATGTCTTCGGAGAAAATATTATAAACCCAGCAGAATGCAAACTTACATAATTACTACTTGGGGGTTAAAGGAGATAACCTGTCAAGTAATTCCTCTCCTAATGGTAACATTTTGCATGTACCCAATTATTACCAACCCAGAGCATCAGTAATGTTTTGCAAACGTAATTCCTATTTTCTAAATGCTTCTCTCAGTAATTAAGAATGTGCAAAATATGGTCTCTGGGGTATTCCCATTTCAAAGACAGGGAAGTTGAGACTCTGGAGTGAGTGGCTTGAGCAAAATCACACATGAAAAAAGTAGTGAGGGAGGAAAACCGCAGTCGGATCCCCACCCAAGGATTCTCAGCGAGATGAAACCAACATTTCCAAAGATGGCGCTAGCATGCTCAGAATCCCATGTCTGCAATGCAAGAATGCAGACTTTTAGACCCTGTTCCATTCTTGCACGCATGCATTTAACTGTCAAAATTGCGAGAAACTTTTTTTCTTCCGGTCACTACCGAGTTTACTGCTAGAAAAAGTGAGGAAATCATTGCTGTGGCCTGAGCCAGACTTGGAGCTGGCAGGTGCTCTTAAGCTTGAAACTTCCCCTTCAACTCTGCCAATGCACTTCAGTGCTGACCTGCTACACCCTGCTATTTCAGGACTGGCCCTATCTTGAGCGGATGCTGCCAATTGTGTAGATTTGGGCCAAATGATGTGGGGAGTTGTATGATCTGAACAAACAAGTTGGTGACTAAAATGCAACACCAAAACCAAACTGACACCTCATCATCCGGGGTGATCTGAGCGGGATTTGAACCCGTATCTACGAAAGGTTAAAGGCTGCTTCGTTAATCCACTGAACCACCTGGCCCCTCTCTGTAGGCTCCCTTTCCAAGAAAGCAAGTTTTACTACAGCTGTTTATGCATTCTGAACGCAATCCAAAAGCATTATTCACCAGCCAAAACATACTTTTAAATAATGTGAAGTGACCAACAAAAGCAAAGACATTAGATGTTAATGGTGAGATGCTGTCGCTACAGCACCCCACTGTGGCTTTTTGAAAAAAACAACAGAAGACATTCTGCCGCCCCCCCACCCCCCAAAAACACCACCATGAATTTCTCAACAGATCTCACCATGTAAAACTAAATTCAGTTGCAGCAAAGCCTTGCTCATGAAAGCCTTTGTCTGTCAGGTCAATAAGGGCTGAGGGTGGGGAGGGAGGGTCGTACATGGCCACTGGCTGTGAACATCACCCTTCCCTGTTCTTTCACGACCAAAGGATTTCACTCTGGAGCTGACAGGTTGATTTGCTTCCTCACAGAATCGTGATGATTTCCCCCACCACCTCCTCCACCCCATTCCCATAGCAACAGGCCCCGCTGGGGCCTCAGGTCACAGCCCAGGAGCCCAGGAGCCCAGGAGCCCCTGACCGGTGCCACCCAAAGCATGCCCGGGAACCAGATGGTAAAGGTCACAAGGCAGAAAGCTCGCATTGTCCCTGGGAGCAATGCAGTGGGGCAGATTCCGTTTCAGAAGTGCCCTTCCATCTACTGACCCAGGAGAGGAGAGGAGCTACTCCAAGAACAGAAGCTGCAGAAGCTCTGGAAGCAGGAAAGGCACAGAGAAAGTAAGCCCAAGTGCTCAAGCCAAAAGGGAGCCCAAGCTGGAAGAGGCTGCGTGCGAGCATGTCATGTGGGCTTCTTTCCTTCCAGGTCCTGGCCTTGCTCTATTTAGGTGTGGAGAAGTTAGTGACCATTTAAAGGAAAAAACAGTGGATGTGTTGTTGACTTTCACACTTAGAATTAATTTTATTTGAGCTACACTTCCCAAAGGGGCTATAAGCCACGGTTGGCCTTAGAAGTATGAGCTCCATCTTCCAGCCAGTTTCTACCCTTCTCTCCCAACAGGAAAGCACTCTCTGTTACCATTTTTATCCTCATTAGCTAACATTGACTTTAAAATCCCTCTCAGTCTGCTAATGAGGAAAAACACTGGTCTACAGCATGTCATTCTTTCCAGGCCACATAGAGATGGACTTATTGACTGGTCGTTGTGCACCAAGAGCATGTCATCCAGGGGAAGGGGTGGGAAGTGAAGGCGCCCTTATGTTACATCATTGGGTCCAGCTCCCGCAGTCGGATGAACACGAGGAAACTTGGGAAACATCCACTCCATCCCGCTTGGGGGGCCTGGCCAGGCAGGGAAGGGGCTCACCCGACGAGTCACAGCTCCTGAGAGGGCAAGCTTGAAATGTGTGGAACTCGGCATCCTGACTCAGGTCTACTTTCCTACCATGACTTCCCCAATGCTCTTTATCTCTGTGGTCCTCCCCGCCTTTTCGGTTCAATTTTAGCTTGTAAATTCCACATTTAAGTCCTGTAGTCCCACTCATCCAGGAAAGTTGTAAAAGACTGAATGGAAATCTTAGATAACCCCGAGGAAGTTGGAGGCACGGCTCCTTCCGCAGCTGCTCATAAAAATGTTGGGATCAGTATATTAGGGAGAAAAGGCAGGCCTTAAAGAAACACACAGGGCCTCGCACCCAGTAGGAACATGGTCATTGCTATGATTGAACAAATAAAGTAGAATCTAATTTTTTTCTTACATGAATTTATATAATCT
This sequence comes from Craseonycteris thonglongyai, assembly GCA_004027555.1. Classification (NCBI taxonomy): domain Eukaryota; kingdom Metazoa; phylum Chordata; class Mammalia; order Chiroptera; family Craseonycteridae; genus Craseonycteris; species Craseonycteris thonglongyai. The sequence continues at coordinate 22,937 of PVKE010002103.1, forward strand.
ACATAGGAGGATAACATTAGACTGGTACTAATGGTTATTTCTGTTTGACGAGATTAATGATCATTTTTATATTCTTTTTATCATTTTTTTCTAACTTTTCAACACTGAAGGTACATTGCAAAAAGAGAAAAGCAGTAACATTTATTTTAGAGTCATGTTTTGGGGCATGTCACTAATTTATTTCTAAACATTATTGTTAATATACATTCAGATGGTTTTTCGATAATAATTGGAGTATCTTAAGGACATTTCGTGAGTGTTCCTCCATGCTGGGCACTGTGTTAAGTGGCTCATGTCCATTATCTCATTGAACTCTTATAACAACTCTGTGAAGTAGAGTGCATGATTATTATCTCCATGAATAGAAACGGAAACTTGGAGAGGTTAAATGATTTGCCCACAGCTACTAAAAGTCGTGGAACCGAGATTCTAACTAAGGTGTTTCTGAACACACAGTTTGAGATCTTAATCTATAGGCTATGCTGCCCCCACTTCTCAGGCAGAATTCATCTGAGAAAAATGTATCCATATTTGTAATCTCTGGTGAACCTAACAGAGGACACCTACTCCTAAGACCACAGCCATTATATTTCTATATGAACTATATTTGCAAACTTTAGCAAAATTAAAGTGGGTCTAATGAAAATCAAACCACGGCTTCTTTGCTTAAAGAATTTTAAAAGGCCCACAAGTGAGGTGTAGCTCAGAGAAAAGAAACAGTAGACCGTTTGATAAAATTAAACTTGCATGAGCCCTTCTCACACTTCCCTTATCAAAAGCTCCCGTCGTAGTCCGACAGGTTAGGACACAGTAAGTTTGAATAAAGTGGTAATTTCACACAACTGCTTTATTGTACTGGTTATTGATTTGTTCTGAAAGCATTCGAAGACCCCATGACCCACAGAGCCCTTGCAACGCTCATCTGTAACGCTGGCGTGGCCGGTCGTCTGTATCATCAAGACCCCCAACTCATCTCCCTGTAGTTTCAGGGTCAGCAGTTCTTGCTCTTGAAAACCCTGCTTTTTTTTTCCCGTGGGTTTATAAATAGGTTGTTTTAAGTGACCCTGAGCTGAAACCAAGCTTACGAGGTGTCAGGCAAGATGCAAGTTTCCTGCTCACTGAAGCTTTAAACTCACCAGACCCGATTTCTGAACACGGCGTAGGACGAAGTAACGAAAACAAATTTGAGTTTTAAAGGCATTTCTCTTGAAGGCTCATCCTGTGAATGAAATCCACTTTGCAGGTAGAAATCACGAGTGTTTACTTTGGGAAGAGGTGGTAGGGGAGGAGGAGGGTTAAAGTAAAAACGAAGTAGGCTCACTGAAACTCAACCAACCGGGACTGCTGGTTAAATGGATTCTGAAGAAGAAGGGCATGCTACTCCCAGGAGAAACAGGCAAATGACAGAAAGCAAAGTACATCATGGGTTTCTTATTTTTTTTAAACCTTCTAAGCCATTTCCTAAAGTCAACAGAGGCTCTGTCTGATTACACTTTTTTAGAGCTACAATTCTGAACAGTGAGCACTGATCTATTCAGAAGGATTAGACTACAGGATTTAGAAAAAAGCAAATATCTTAATTATGTCCATGCACTATACTTCTGATGGCAGGAGAGCAAAGTTTATAAACAATGGCAACAGCCAAACCATATTGAAAATATCAGTGAAAATGTTATTATTAAGGTGTTACATGGTAGTCACTGGAATTAAATAACTATTAAAGGACATTTCTATGTCAGATACTTTAAATACTAATGACACCTCTTCTAAACATTATTGTTCCTATTTAACAGATGAGAAAGTTAAATGTCTAACACTCATTTGTTCAAGGCCACTTAGCTAGTAAATTGCACAATAAGATTTATATGAGGATCTATAAAATTCAAAAGCCCTTGCTCTTTTGATCTTGTGAGTTTCCTCCTGGAATTTCAGACACAATTCTTAGTACTAATTGGGTCTGCTAAAAAGATTTCCTGACCACTAAATTTCCCATACCCCTCACATTGGAGTGACATATAGAGTCTACTCAATGCTCTACATGTTTATTATAGGCACAAGCCCCCAATTGTTTCCAATCAGACATTTAAAAGACAATGTCCTTAGATGTTTGGTAAGTGTGATCCTGGGAACTATGACAGCTCAAACGCTGACAGCCTCGGGAAGGTCTTGTCACGAATGGCCCCACGCCTCCCACAGGACAACCCAGGTGTTTCAATACCCTCACACCTCCTATAAGGTGTCTCTGAGTGTTCCTCTGAGTGTGTAAACAGTAGAAGAAGGCATTTTCTCTAGGAAGGGGTGCAGGTTCTTAGTTTCTCTGAGCACCCCCAGAAATGCACCACCATGTAAGGCTAAGTTAGCACTGTTGCTCCCCAAAGACCGGTGGCTCTACACCACATCTCTTATTTGGATTTTGAAGCTTCTTTCTGATTTTAAGTTCTTGACTGCAAATGAGAGGTGAAGACCTTTCCATGAAGTCTCTTTACATGGTGAGTCATTTGGGTTGCATTCTACCTTGGGACCCTGAGCACTGTCATCGGTGGGCTCTACCAGCGGCTCCTCTCCCGCCTAGAAGCCTCTGAATCTAGACGGCTTGGTTGTGGCGGCCTCCCCATGAGGCCTGTCCCCGGCTGGCTTACCTTCATGTGGGATTTGAGATTGTCCTTGCGGGCACACCGGAATGGACAGAGTGGACACTGATGACTTTTTAAACCTGTGTGAATCACCATGTGCCGCTTCCAGTAACTCTTCCTTTTTATAACCAAACCACATATCGGACACTGGAAAGGCTTTCCACTTTCCTCTTCTGAGGCTTGGAAGAAGGAGAAAGAAAGGAAAATTAAGGAAAACCATCAGGCACATTGCATCCAGCACTCATTCACATGCCTGGCTAGATAAAGGACACTAAAAACGATCTAATATGTTTTCCTGGCAACCTCTCAAGACTTGGTCGTGAGTTTTATTACTGCTTTTCTTCAGGCAGAAACTCATGTCCACATTATGACTTCCACTGGCGTTCCGTTTTTCAAAATCAGATTGTCCTGCCTTGTGAAAGTCTCACTTCCAAAAGCCACCCCACAAGAGGAAAGAGACGGGCAAAGTGGCTTCCCCTGGCTGGTCCTTGCTCAGCTGGAAAGTCTCAATTCAGGAGCTTCATTTGCTAAAGGAAACTGCCAGACTCGAGTCCATAGAGTACGAATTCCTGAACTTGGAAAACGGGCAAGAAATAACAACAAATCAAATGGGACAGAGAAGCACGCACTGTAGCACACTGAAAACTGAAGAGCCATCACAAAGCTCACAAACCGAACTCCAGTGGAGACAAATTTTAGGACTGAGACTGCTGACTTGTTTAGTTATAGCCAGAGCAGATGTTGCTGCCAATTTAGCCATCAGGGGGTCTTGAGGTCAGGGTTTTTCACCCTTATTTCTGCCCCTCTGGCTGCCACTAACAAGATCTGTTGCCTCCCTCTGCACTATGACAGCGCCTCGCTGCCCACTTTGGGAAGAGTTGCAGCCAGGCGGCCCCACGTGCCTCGATTTTTCAGAAAAGCAAACACACCAGCTACTTCCTCCAAGGAAAGCTAAGCTCTCTCTCTTCCAGTGTCCCCACGGGGAGAGGGCTTATAGTGGTCGATGCCACTCCAACCTCTCTCTGCAATTCGGGAATACTGAAAATAAAAGCAGGACAGTCAAGGCCTCAAATGGTCCTGTCTGAATCAGGAGGGGTCAGAAATATTTCCAAACTGTTCAATCAATTGTCACACGCTCATAAAATAGAATACGTGAAGCTATCCTTAAAAAAAATGAACTTCGTCTTCAGATGCTGATCTAGAACTATGCCCAAGACATTAAATAGTGAAGAAATAAAGCAAGACATGCAACTGTACATCGAGGGTGGTTCTCTTTTTGTTTTCTAGAAAATGGGAATCAATTGCTGCTAAAACCATTAGGTGAAAGGTTAACAGGGAACTTGATAAAGGATGCGTCAAGCTAGCAGCACATAAAACCATTGATTAATCTTAACATCACTAAAAAGGGATGTGTGCCTTCTGACAAGCCATCGATGAAACGGTCTTACAAAAACTTCATCAGGCCTCTAACTAGCAGTTGACTGGAACACAGGTGATTAAAACTACATGCTAAACACACAAAGGGGGCAGAACAGCCAAATTCAGAATGTGGGAAAATCGGAAGGACAAGTGACCCAGTTTCTTTGGCAACAGGGAAAAGGCATTTTAAAAAGAGCAGGGGTTACGGATGAAAAGACACTTAACAGACAAAAAAACAAAAAACAAGGCGTGAAACTTATTTTGATTCTGACTCTAAAATGAGAAAAAAGTACTTTTGAGATAATTGAGGAATATTGATTATAGCCTGGGTGTTCCATATCATGTAACAATTATTGATCCTTTTAGATGGGACAATAGTTATTGTGACTATTTTTCTTTAGTCCTTATCTGTTAGACATATATATGGAAACATTTATAAGCAAATAAATATGATATCTAGGATTTGCTTTAAAATTCTTGAGCAAAAAAAAAGAGGATAGTAGTTAAGAATGGGATGAATGAAACAAAAAATGGTATCCTTTTATTTGTATAAAAATTGTCCAGAAGCATACCCAAGAAACGGTTAAGCGGGTAACTCTGAAAGATTGTGGATTAGAGGAGAGGGGTCAGGCAGGGGAACTTCTGTTTTCATTTCATATTCTTTTGTACAATTTGAAAGTTTGAATGTACATGTTACATTTATCATTTCAAAAGGAAATATTCCCGAGTGTGAACTTTAAAATAGTTTTATTATTCATTCATTGAGTCAACTGCGTCTCTACATGCCAAGAGCCACTTAAAAATACTGGTATATAGAACCAGAAGGGCTCTGGAATAGTTAAGGCATTCCAAACATGCCGTTTCACTAATACAGGCATAAGCGATATTGATAAGCTTAACCAAGTGACTTTAAAAAGAATCACCTATCTAAAACTATACCTTTCAGGTCTGGAAATTCTGTGTGTGACGTGTTTCATCCCCAGTATTTCCTTTTCTGGTTGGGAGAGGAAAAGCTTGCTTCTACTCTAGGAAAAGCACTCTGCTGAGGTCTATAAACAAGCTTTTTTGTATTAACCCACTAGAGCCTTCCTGTTGCCTGTTTCTGTTGATTTGCCTCTGCTGACCTGGAGTCTTAGACCTAATGGGGCCTCTCATTCTCTGTCCTTCATTGTCATTTCTTCCATTCCGCTCTCTTCATCACAAAGACTACCTGTTGAACAACAGGCTGGAGAGAAAGGACTGAATCGGGCCGCTAGGAGAGATTACTGTCATAAGCTAGAGGGGAGAAAATGATCATGATGTCTAGTTGGGGTGGTAAGAACATCCAAGTAATAAGAAAGAGATACAAAAACAGGCTGCCACCAATCCCCGTCTACAGGAAGTATTTCCCACTTTCTAAACCCTAAATTGCCTCATCTTAACAGAATTGTCTGAGAGAGGAAAGAAACACTAAGACGTCCTCCGGTGACCTGGCAGTTCATGGCACATTATAGGAAGGCAATAAAAAGTCACGAACTGACAAAAGGAACATTGCCAGTTTCCCCAGATACCTGGCTTTGCCTAATGTGACCAATATGCCCCCTATTTTTTCTGATGCCTCTCAGCCTCCACTCTCATCACTTACTCTATATTGCAAATGTATTACACAGTGCACTACATTAAGCCCTGCATATTGGTGTATCACATGAATTTGTTTTATTTTGGAGCTACCCTTCTTTAGTTTTAATTAATACTAAAATACATAGGACTCATGTACAAATTAGGGTCTCCTTGGATTGACTGGGAAACAGTACACTCATAATGAAAAGCTAACTGCAATTATGTGGTCAAATGACTTTACTACTATTACTTTGAAATTTTTAACTGATCATGGTGGGAAAGGAAGAAAACAAGCCAAATGGTAACAATAACCAGAATACAATGATGAATTTTCAAAGTTGGCCAGTAATCTCCCCTGGTAACATTTGCATTTTAATCTATTCAAGAAAATTTTTTTTTCGTAGTTTAGTAGGCTGCCCTCCATGTGTACATGATGTTTAGAGAAGAGAGGAAGTAAGAATATATTCTATTCTGCACGCCAAAGTATTTTCACTCAGATTTAGAACCTAAGGAAATATGACCACTTTCTCAGAATAATCCAAACCTTCATAAGGCAATAGGATCGAATATTCATGATTTTACCTATTATAGTTTACAACTGTCTGATAAACAACTTCTCCCAAATATATCACTGGCTAATTATTGTCGCTGCAAACAAAACTAAATCCCACCAAATGCTAATAGACCCAGTGGGATGGATAGCTGCTAATTTGCTACTTTGGAGAAAACATGTTCTCTTTATAGGCAATAATATTATTGGAATAAAAGAGATAATAAATGTGTGTGAAATGCCTGCCACGCAGTAAATGGAAGCTATTGGTAGCAGCTATAATAGTAATAGTAGTGACAATAAACTCTGGTCATGCCCTCCAAGGCGGAAAAATCACCCATCAGAGCAGATGTAAATTCAAACAACTGGCATCACATGATAAATACATAGCTCAGGGCCTGGCCCAACAAGGTAGTTTACCACTGCAACTAAGAGGAACTAAAAGAGCAGAGTCCATCTGCTGCTCAGCCAGGGGTCTGGCTCAGCCTAGATAGAATTCTGATGGCCAAATGGAGAAAATAGAAGGGGAGAAGACAAGGGATGAAGGAGGGCTGGGGCTAGGCTGCAAGCCCTCACGTTTGTGTCCCCAGCACCCAAAACGGTGCTGGCACCATGTATAATTCAACAACTGTGTGCAAGACGGTGATGAGATTAAATGGAAAGGGCTGGATCAAGAAAGTATGGAAAAGTGAGATGAAGACTGGACATGGAAGTAAAACACACAGAAAGCTGCCAGTAGCTCCCCTGGGATATAGCGTTAGACTGTGAGTTGGGCTGACCAGATGTCCCGTTTTAAACAGGACAGAAAACAACAGTACTCTCTGTGTCAAACGGTACGTCTGGTCAGCCTACCAAGAGTACATGCCTTTCACACAGTAGTCAATACACCTCTTCAATAAATGCTGTAGAAACAGAGAGGTGTTCATGTAGTTATACCTCACCTATTTCCAGAAAGAACCTGGAGCAACTTGCATTAAAAATGCATATAGTGTTACTACATCATTAATAAAGTACAATGATATATGTTTAAACGGTTTACAAGGGACAAAATCTGCCCAAGGCAGAGACGATCTTGTGGGAGGTTTGATCATGAATTTTAAGAAGGTACATATTTAATTTTAATAAATTTTAAATGATTTTTTTTTTTAGTTGATAGCCAGAGTTAAAGAATAAGCAGAAAGTAAAAGCAAAGCATTTTTAAGCAGGAAGGAATCTTGGTGCTAATTCTCAACCAGCTCAGTTTCTAGATGAGGAAACTGAAGTGAACTGTAATGCTTGAAGTCCCTCTGGTCGTGTGTGGCAAGGTGGGGATTAGCGCCAAACTCTTCACTTCTAGCTTGGTGTTCTAACCTACTATCTACCTATAAATTCACAAAGCAACAACAACACTCCACTAGGCTAAAAAAATAATAATCATGGATTATTGCTTTAACTCAAGGAAAGCATTTTTCAAAAAAATGTAATTATTTTACAGGCTTTCAAATCAAACTTTGTCTTGTTAGATCCTATGTGACAATTTGCAAAAAACCTAGATAATTTGCAAGTGGGTTGTTTTTGCACCCAAACCTTACCATACACATTGAAGGAGTTCAAGGTGCCAGATGACCCTCGATGTGTATGTCCCATGTGTCTTCACTTTCTCCACTCTAGGCCTGCCAAACCACAGGTTGTAAAAGAACCTATTCTCCTTCTTAACTATATACATGGATTTAATATATTTTAATAGAATTTCTTGGGCCTGTCTCTCTAATGCTATGATGGAGAACAAAAACCTTTGTTAATAATAGATATCACTGGGGTTCTCTGTTGTTGACATTGATATTATCAATGCATACTTTAACAACTGGTAAATATTCAATAAAACTAAGAGAAGTCTGCTATCTAGAGGCAGTCTGAATTGAAATCACTGGGGAAATATAATTGACATCAGCGACAGATAGCTCTGAATCTTGATTAAAAAGTGAATTTTCTTAGCAAGTTCCCGTATGCAATCATTTTCAGATTACAGCCAGAATAATCATGGACCTAATGGGAGTATCAGGAGTGGTTTCCTCACATTCTGGACTTTCTATGATTTTGTAATCCTGTTCATAACATCACGTAAATATGACAGAAACAGAAGCCAGACACCCCCTATCTACTGACCCAGAAAAATATTCATAGCCTTCAGGTACATGAGACCCACCTGCTTCTAAGCATATTTAAATTTTATTCAAGAAAATAGGTGTTTTGGAGACCCCTCTCTCTTAAGCTTTCCCTGTTTTTAACTAGGAGCCTGGAATCCAGAGAATCTTGTTGGCCTTCCACAAAAACTTTGTCTCTAAAATAAAAACCATTTATTTTATTCTAAACTGCAACAGAATAGTAGCTTCAAAGAGAACTGAGTGAATGTGTGACATTTATCTTTAGAGCAAACGGACATTATCTTCTCTCTCTTGTGTCTCCTTTCAGAAGAGCAGTGTAGCATGTGCTGGGGCACAGGGTCACATGGAAGAAAACTCCTCCTCAAGTGTCACGCCTCTCTCGCAGGGGGAAAGGCTATCGAGTAGTGGACTCTTTAAGGAATTAAATACACCATGACCGGCAGCAACTGAATCTTGTTCAGAAAAGAGAAATAAGGTCAGGCCTAAAAGACAATGATTTTTTTTTTTTTTTAGTTTGGACTTCCCTTGACCTAAAGAAAGTCAAAGAAATACTGAAGTCTAAATTACTCAATCCATTGGCTTTTCTAGCACATACCTCTCTGTAACTCTAGAATCTACTTTCTATGCTCTTTTTGCAACATTTTGAGAAATAACTTGAAAAAAGAAGGCTTGCTTGAAATCAGGATGGTGTATAGTTTATTTTCATGGATTTTATTTTATTTTTATTGTTTGGTTATTGGGTGTTTATATAAGTCATTAAACAATAGAAAAACTCTTTCTTTGCTGTGAAAACCCAGTCCATCTATCTGTTTTGACTTAAACCAAGATTTCTTCCTAAGGTAAAGAATAAAATTTATAATGAGAAATGTTTAGAAACCTTGGTGACAACTGTTACCACATTCCCATAAATGCCTTTAAGTAAAGCCAAGTGCTATCTGAATCCAGGCTGGCCTGAAACCAATAGGGGAGGACAGGGAGGAGGGCAGATGGAGAAGACCCACCCTTCCCTCCACTCCTCAGATTCAAAAGCCAGTGATCCAAGTAACACCAACCAAATCATGGCTCCATGATATAAAAGTAAACAACAAAATGAGATATTCTATCAACTCCTTCACCCCTCGTAGTGAGGGTGCTGGGAAGTGTGACATTCACTGTAATTGGGAAGTGTACAGGGACACACCCCTCTCCTATTTCCAATCCAGGCAGTAAGAAACTGAACTTGAACTTAAGACGTGCACGAAACAGCTTTTGAGTGACCATTTCAAGAGCCCTCGTTTGTTTGTCTTTTTTACAGTGATCTTTGCTCTGGCATGAGCTTTACAGAATGAACGATTCTTTAATACAATTGCTCTGTCCACGGAGCTACTTCCCCAAGTCTTGGGTTGTGAACAGAGGCATGAAAACAGGAGGCACAGATACCACTAGTCTACTGCAGAGGGTGGCAGGGACCCGATCCGAAAAATTCCTTTTTCTCTTCTTTCACTGGAACGGTTTAAACATTCACTGAGTTAAATAGTAAGGGTCTCGGCAATAGAATACATTCAGTAAAAAGAGAAGATGATTTCTTATCGATCTCCATATTGAGTCCTGCCGAGAAACTTGTTGAGAGGTTGGCTTGGATTCTGTGCATTTAATCCGAAAAAGGACGACATCGTCTTTCTCAGGTGTACATAGACAACAAAACAGACAAAAGTCCACACTACACTGGAAGCTCATGACCTCTTTCTCATCTTTACGTGCACCCATTCGAGTGAAAAAAAATGATCTTTCACGACTAGGGTTGCTTATACCTGAGGCACTTAAAAATGACAAAGGCACAAGTTTGCCTTCAGGAGGCACGGCTTTGTCAGTTACCTTTTCCCCAATTCTTCAGTCTACTATAGTTTATTATTCATTTTGTATAAGCGTTTCCAAGTAATGAATGTGCAACTGAATTTACAGTGTAAACACCATTAATACATTTATTCAATAACCATAAGCAGAGAATATTTATAAAACTCCATTTTACATACAGCCATACCTCGCCTTTGGCTTCTACCCTAAATGATATTTTGACAAATCAGGAGTAATTTATTCCATTGCAAGATTCCTCAGTTCCCTCTGCTCTTCTCCTTCTTTCCAAATTTTAGCCATTTCCCTATTTTACAGATGGCAGGTGACTAGTGAGGATAAATGAAACTTAGAACTAGTAAATCTTTCAGGATTTTACTGACACTTCGGAAGCTCTGGAGTGAATGGTTTGGATTACGTATAGTCATAAAAGTTTCAGCGATCCATTTTCCTCGTTCTGTTCTGCTGTTGACATAAATTTTAAAGTAATTCTAATTAGTGCACATAGCTCACTCAGCAATTTAAATGGAAATATGTCATAAATGCGTCAAACTGATGTTAGCTGTGATGGTTCAGTCAATTATTTGCCATTTCAAGCACTCTTCATCAATGTGGCTGCAAATAATCCAAGTTGGTTAGACACATACAACTGCAGTGTTTATACACCGAGGAGGACACACACAGCCTACTTCATATTCCAGGCCGGCAAGACATCCTTGAGAGACATTGGAAACCCCACCCATCCATCTCCAGAACCATATGTTCAGCAGGCGCACAAATCACAGACAAACCAGTCCAAGAAATGATGTTCCCACTGTGAGAACTCAAGTGACTCAATTTCTCCCTCAGAGGAATTACTGTGAATAAGTCAATGCTCTATAAGGCAGTGGCTCCTCCTCTGGAAAGACCATCCCAACACCAAAAACTCAGGATTCAAATGTTCCACATGCACATGCCTTCAGAATCTGATTAGATCTGAATAAAATAAAGCATGTGCGGGAAATGCTTTCATTATGTCTGAATGACAATATTCTTTAGAGTGCTCAGAGGACAAGAAATTATAAAAGAAATGAACAGGTGGAAAAGGCTTAAATTCCACAAAAGAGTCATAAAAATGCTCACATAAATGTGTACAGAGTGACAAATTAGGGCAGAGTAGTTACTGATGATACAAAAGTCCATTTGTGATGGAAGCCGCAGGAGGGGGTTCTCTCCCTTGCCCACCGGTTCAAAAGCAGCGGGGTACTTCTGCCCCCTCCCCCCGTGTTCACTGATACCACGCACTCCATGGCAAAGATGCTTTGATCTTCCCCCATTAACTATCTCTGGTATGGACCTAGGCTGAACCTGGTAGGAAAAAAAGTCATTTATATGAAAGGGAGGAGAGTCCTGCCTGTCTTCTAAGATTATTCATTACCTTTCAAAAACGAAGCTATCTGTGAAGTCTTTGTGCAGTACATACATAAAAGGCCACCACACGGCTTATTTAAAGTATTTTGTTGTGCTCCGGCTTTTGTATTCCTGCCTTCGATCAGATGGGGAACCCAACCAAGGGAGGCAAACATGAACCCAGGCATCACAGACCGACAGCCAGAGAGACTTACGCGACGACTGAAATAAGAGTCCATACCTGAGCTGGAGGGTTTAGAAACTCTTCCCTTAGGAACTGGGAGTAACAATAATTCCAGGGATTGTGGCGGCGGTGGTGGGGGTGGCGGAGGAGGTGGCGGGGTCACTTTCTCTTGCTTCTTCTCTGAAGGCGGTGGCGGTAGGGGATCCTCAGGCACCAGTGACGACTTCTCAGCTAGTAGAGTCCCAGCGGCCCTGGCTGCCACCTCCTTCAGAAGGGCCGCGGAGGAGGTCATGGAGGCCAGGGAGAGGAAGGAGCTGGCCGGAGGTGGGTGTTCCTGGCCAGGAGTCAAGCTTCTCTCACTGACTTTCTTGGATAAAGCTGCCAACGTGGAACTGGCAGACTGGGAGCTGAAAGGGGAGGGAAAGGACTCGAATCGCATGGTGTCCTCAGTCCTGGTGAGAGACTTGTCCTGCAGAACAGCATTGGCTGCTGCTTTCAGTTTTAGGATGGCTGAATCCGGGGACAAGCCGCAGGTGGTGGTTGAGTTGGGCAACCACTTACCTTGATTCCATATAAAACGGTTACTTGGAGTGTATTGGTCATTCTGCTCCTGCTTGTCAGCCAACTTCCTGGCAAGAACGCTGAGCTGCTGGGCATGGTGGGAGGGTGGGGAAAAGGAGAGACTGGAGCCAATGTTGACAGGGGACTCCACCCTGCCATTGGCTGTGGCCGAGGTGTCGAGTTTGAGGGACCCAGCCTCCAGCAGCCGCCTCAAGTTGCTGCTCAAGGGTTTCGTGGAACCAGGGGAGTCATCTTCACACAAAGAGGACACGCCAGGGGACAGGAGATCTTGACACTGCAGGGAGTCTCGCAGGACCTCACCGTCAAGTGCCACCAGCTCCAACGTGTGACTGCTGGGAGTGGCACTTCCCAAGGAGGTATCCGGGGAGGTGGACTGCTCCTGGATCCGGTCTTCCAGAGACAACTTATAGTTCTCCTGGACTTCTCCATAGGATGCTTCTGACGGAGTCTCCGACGAATTTCCATACCAGTGCTCGCCTTCACTGAGGTCGCCCTCCGCCTCTTCCTGCCTACTAACATCTGGGGGAATTAAGAAGACCAGGTTTACTCCCAAAGTGAGCAAAACAAGCAAGTCTGAAGACATTCACACAGAGTTGCTGACATGCTTCCTCTTCCCTTCCACCCAAGAACCACATGAAAGACAAAGACCTGCCTAGAAGGTCAGGTGCTGACTCAGACAGTCTCGGTGTGAGCCTGAAAGGAGGTAAACTGTTCAACGGGCAAAGGTAAAAACACACCCACTGACGACCTATATTCACTTCTCTAATAATCATTCCAGGTAAGTTGGAAAGGAAAAGGAGAAAAGAGAAAAGTGGATCTATTAAAGCAGTAACGGGATGAAGGAAGTGCTATTTTCAATGACGGGGGGACATGGAAGGAAGCCTGGATCCTTGTTAAAAAAACCAACATGGCATCTTTAGCACCGAGTGAGAATTACAGAGGCAGCTGGCATAGCGGGGGCAACGCTGGCTGTGAGATGCAAGATAGTGCGAAGTCGCTTCCCCACTTTCTAACTCAATGACCTTCAGCTGGTTTGATAGAAGATGCAGTCAAATTTGTAAAAAAGTTTATCAGGAAATGAAACTAACACCTGCCTATCATCTATTACAACTTCATTCTGTTGTTATGAAGTTTAAATCATAATACACACGTGACCGTATTTTGAAAACAGTTCAGTACTATATAAAAATTGTCTTTATTAGCAAAAATCAGATCTTGTTAGCAAGTACTAGTCACGTTACTGATTTCTTAGTCACAGTACCTCCCATGTTATGCAGGCTACTTGTTTGAGAGCCCTCAGCTCCCATCACCAATATGCCTGCTAGCTTATCCAAGCCAGTGATTAGTAACACATTCTCACTCCACTAAGAGTGTCCTTTAATTATCTTCTATCCATTAATCTATCCATCCAACACTGCACCCCATCCCACCCTGAAGCATGGGTCAGGTGAAACTCCTTGCCATTCCAGGAGCACTCCTGAGCTCTGTCACTCTTGTCTACCCTTGCTCAAATATTCCTTCTATCTGGAATATCTTCTCCTAGAAAACCTGACCATCCCACTCATCGTTCAACATCAGCTCAAAGGTTTCTTCCTCATGATCCTCCCCATAACTGTTAGAATTGATCTCTTCTTCTCACTCACTCACTCACTTATTCAACAAATAATTACGAATTGCCTGCTCATGCCAGGCATTGTTCTAGGCTGAACAACACTGAACAAAGATCCTGCCTTCTTGGAGCTAACATTTCAGTGAAAGCAGACAGACAGGAAACAAAATTAATAAAGTAAGCCAGAGGGTGCTAAGTGCTATGGAAAAGGATACAGAGCAGGACAAGGAGGGCTGGGGGTGACGGGCAGGAGGAGAGGAGGGTGAGCAGGGGGAGGCTTCACCGAGGTGTTGACCTTTGAGCAAAGACTTGAAGAAGTGAGGAGCTGTTCATGCAGCATCTCTGGGGAATTGTCCCATGCAGAGGGAGTCACTGTATAGGCCCTCATGTGGGAACATGCCTGGGGAGGAGACCAGTGTGGGGGGAGTGGAGTCACTGAGGGTAAGGAGGTGAGCCAGAGGTGAGAACTGCGAAGGAAAGGGCTGGCGTGCACATCAGGACATCGTAAACTTCTGGAAGGTCTTTGGCATCTGGTGAAACTCGGAACCACTGGAGGGTTTGGGACAGGGGACTCATATGATGTGACTTACATTTTCAAAGGGTTGTTCTGGCTGCCCTAGGGAAAAGAGAACTCAGGTGCTGAGTGGGAACAGATTAAGGTGAGTGCAGGGGGTGAGAGGTAGGCAGAGTCTGTGCATATTCTGAGTGCAAAGACTGCATTCCCATGTTTTGTCCATATTGATTTTATATCACTTGATATTATCTGTCTGCTCTTGGCTTACCTTCTGACAGCGGTGTTCCTTAAAGGCTGAGATTTTATTATCTACGTCTCCCACACCTCCCAGGATAACCCCTGATCCCTAGCAGAATTTAGTGAATGTTTAGTGAATGTTTTGCTAAAATGCCCCATGGTACCAAGTTTTGATATATACCATGCTGTCTTTTCTGAAGAGAAATAGCTAGAACTAGTAATGCATGAACTACAAGCTAATACATTGATCTTCCCATGCTATTTGGAGAAGAAATGTCACAGATGACAAATTCTCTTTCACGAAGCTAAAGTTCTGCAACTCCTTCCTGTGAGTCTTTATTAAGTTATCAAGAAAATGTAAAATATCAAATGGAATTTGCTGGAAAAAAGCAGATAAAATTGAATTTTCTCTTTTAAAAACAGTCTGGCTCCTTGTGATTTGCCACATTTCCTTCTTCCCACTTGATTTTGACATTTTTCATCTTTCCTGAAATCAGCGGGGCCTTGAACCACTCGTCTCCCCAGTGGCTTCCCTAGAGATACTTTTCACCAGACCCCAAGCGGTCAACACCAATTTCAACAAATGGGCTAATTTTATGTTCCTTTAGCAAACCACCTTTCTTGATTTCAGATTAAATATCTCATCCATCAGGAGAACCACATGGGACTACGACTTTAAAATCACTACAATAAGAATTAGTTGAATATCTCCTCAAACAATCTATTCTTTGATCTTTATTAATAGTAGCTAAGTGAACCAAAATAGAAAAAATCATCCTAAAGTAAATACTGTTATATTTTTGTCAAACTAGAGCTCTTATATTGTCAAGATTGGTCTAGAACCTCCATGTAAGTGTCAACTAACAAGGTAGATATAATTTCAGGGTTTGGAGAACCACAAAAAATTACAGCCACATGTCCAGGCTCATCATGATTACTGAGACTATTAAATATTCTAAAAATTATCTGGTTGGATCAAAGATACACAGCTCCCAAAGTGCTGATGCCCAAACCAAGAACCCAAATCTCTCAATACTTGGCCCTGTGCTTTTCTGCAAAGCCTCAGGGCACGGTCTACCAGATATCCTCTGAATAGCAATTTCTAAAGAGTTCTGTCTAGTTAGCTGTCCTCACACCCTGAATCATCCATCCTTCCACACGCTTAAAACAGAAATTGGTAAGAAAATTCTCTTAGATAAGGATAGTATTCACTCCCCATCTTGAGATAAACCCTGAAGGGCTAAATACTCTATATCCTTATACCCTAATCTCTCCATTCCTTCTCTACCTTTTCTTCATTGCAGTTGGTCAAAAATGGATTCAAATGCCTAAAGAATTCAGCACATCAACTGGCAAAGCCCCAAAAGCAAAGCTTAATTTCTGAATTCCTCCACATATACCCTCAGTGAGCAAGAATATTCCCCCTTCAAACATGCTGATGTGGGTAAGCATGCCACAAAAACTAAAGAAGTTGTCAACTCAGGCTCCAACCTGTCAAGCTGCGACAGGAGATCCAAACATTCTTGAATGAAACAAACAGCTGATATCGACGTTTAAAGCGACTTCCCCAACCTTGCCCAAACTACAAGCCCCAAACAAGCAAACAAAGCATTTCTTAAACTGACCAGTTTGTGTTCTCTGAAATATCTGAATATTTCTCAATTATTTGTTCCTGTGTTCTTTGCAGACACAAACACAGAGATGAGATACACTGTCTTCTGGACTACAAGAAAACTCAGGTACATAAGGAGTATTTTTTTAACTCATTATACTCGACTAATCGCTTTTCTGAGGATGCTGCTCCTGAGATTGAGGTTATTCAACTAATAAACCACCAAATAATTGTAACGCATGGCCTAAGAAGAGCTAGGCCAGAAACCTGAGGAGAAACAGATCTGAAATTATTCTGGCATCACCTAAGGTCAAGCGAAAGGAAAGGTGGGGGAAGCTTTCAGAGAAATGAATGGAGGGACGTGGGGAGGTGCAGAGATTAGAGAAAAAACTGAAGAGGCTCAAACAAACATACAACAGCGACAAGGATTTTCTTCCACAAATATTCATTTATCCCCCCTGCCAGCGTGCTCTCTACTTTCTCATTCAGTTTCATCCAGGAGTGGTTCTAGAAGGCTACATGGATCCAGCTGTGGGAAACTCTCCCTCAATGGGGTCTGCAGGACACCCAGCACCTCTGACACCACGTCATGAGAAAAGGGGAGCGTTTTGCTCACTGAGGATCTCAAAACAAAAGCATTCCTACAATCTAGGGAATTGATTTGTTGGACACCGCAAACTTCAGGACAGGCAAGCCTTGGCGTTTGACTTTCTGTCACCATCTGAGAAGACCCTGGGCAGTGAGACAGCTCCATTTTCCTGTCTGTCACCAGCAGGGAAGGGTGGCATGCAGTCACAGAGCGCCGCACTTGCCACCATCCTGGACAAGCTGCCCGCGCACGTGCACTGGGTGGATTTTACAGCTTTCATAACTACGGCTCCGGGGAAGCCTCTCGGCGGCCAGTGTACATAACTTCCTTCTAAATACATTATTTTTAACCTCCAGAATAGGAAGCAATTTCCCCGGCTAATTTCGTAACAACCTATGTCTCTCACAGCCAAGTTCACACTCGTTTCTGTCAATTTTACACAACAGTCTGTTTTTTTTCTGTTTTTCACTTTAAATCAGAGACTCAAAGAATTAAGAATAGAAATGGTGCAATTACAGAATGAAAATATGCTGAATAAATTTTGTTTCCATGTGGCAACAATTTCTCCTTTGGGGAAAACAAAACAAAATTCCACTACCTAACACATTTATTTTTAATTCAGTTCTCAAGCAGAAGCTCAGTAACTCAATACCCACAACTCTTGCTGCATTTTTTTTTTCCAACTCCCTTTTCGGTTTGTCAGTTGTAATCAGATGCATTTAATTGGACCAATATTTATCTAAGCTCCTCATTCAGAAAGATCGTAGCAGAAAAAAATATATATAAGCAACATCTATTAATGTTCATTCCTTTTAGCTGAAGTTAAAGCAAGTGGGGATAGAAGCCTAAAAGTCCCACTTCTAGGGGAAGCTGGGATGGCTCAGCGGGTTAAGCACTCGCTTTGCAGCCCCAGAGACTAAGGATCAAATCCCGGCCCCAACTCGTGCAGACCAATATGCTGAGCTGGGGTGTGCTTCTCATGCGGGAGGCCCCCAGTCCAGCTCCCATCCTGTGCAGCCATCCATCCGCCCACCTGTGTGGAAGGAAACCATGTTGAAAACTGATGACATAAGACTACGAAGACCGCTCTAGGCCCTCCCCCTTCTCTCTGTCTCTGTCAAAAGCAATTAAATAAATCTTTAAAAGTAAAAAGTCACACTTCTACCCATAAACCATTCCCACCAGCTGATTCACATGAATCTAACCAGCAGGTTTGGAAGAGAAGACTCGAAGTCCCAGGACTCACCTGGATGGAGATGACTCATGTTCAACTCTCTGCCAATCAACACACCCTTCTTGTGACCACAGATGTGTCCACCTGGTACCTACCAACTCACCTGCTGGTTTATTTGCATCTAAAAATCTTCTAAGTTATCCCTTTCCACCGAATACACATCTATAGCTAAATACCTATCCCTGTCTTTTCAAGCCATATGTCTCAATCAGTATTACCAGTCATACTTGCAATACCTCCCTCAAATCAAACAACCAAATTTTCCATGCAGTTTTATACAGAAGTGGTTTGTGAAGTTTAAGGAGCCGTACACAAGTGATTAGCAAAAGCAATGTTAATAACTGATTTAATTCAACAATTTACTGAGCATTTACTACATTCAAGGAACTGTTCGTTTTCTGCAACAAGGAGACTCAGAGATGCAACAGTCTCTGGCCCAGCAGTCTAGAATCCATAGGAGTATGAGGGTTGCACAAGCATAGGGAGCAGAAAGGAATGAAGTGAGGGTTGTGTGTGCACAAAAGAGGGGGTGATTAATTCCAGTGGTGCCAGTTGCCAATGGAACTAGACCTCAAAGGATGAAGATTGTAGTAGAAGATGGAAAATTCACTTAGAAGAGGGCTTGCTCTTCTGCAAACTATCAAACAGCAAATAGCCCTGCTATGGACAAAGCTAATATTTCGGTGATAACGGCTGGATAAATCAACTGAATGAAAAAAATATTTATATTCTTAATTCTTCACATTTAATAAAGACAGTCGATTAATGTGGTAAGGGTCGATTTGATCAATCATCTTACCATATTTACCGACTGGTTAAATCAAACCATTAGTTTATAGATACCGGAGGCAGGACCATGAGTTAAGTCATTTTTGCAATCCTGCTCAACGTCCTGCCCATAGCAGGGGTAGTAGGGCGCCTTAGCACCAAACCTGCAGGAAGCCATAGCTACTGTACTCAGTCTCCTCACCAAACACTGAGTGGGGCACAAAGATGCTATAGCACCAGAGAGGACGTCAAAACACTGTCAGGGCGCTCTCTCATTCCCCTCTAGTTTCTTCTCTCAGAGGTTAGCCTCACCCTTTCAGGCTACTTATCCCAGGAGGCTGAAAACCTGGCTGTCCAGGTTCTGGGTTTTCATTCTCAATGACTTAGCACTGGAAAAAGGTCTTTCCCTCTCCAACTGGCCTGTTGAAGGTCATGTTCAGCTCCCTGGTCCTATTCCTAAAGCCAGAGGGCGGGATCTACAATTGGCTCAATGTGGGTCACAGAAGAAAGAAGAGGGACGAGATACCAGGAAGACAAAAGCAATGACCTCCCTCATGTTTAATAAAGGTTCAGTACGCTGCACCTCAGGCTGCATTTTATTATAATTTAATAATAAAACATACCCTCATTTACGTGGGGTTTTACCTGCCAATGTTTAAAGGGCCCCTTTGTAGCTTGAAAGCCTTAGCACATCCCCTACACTGGATTTGTCTGCCCCTAAGAGACCTCTCGGGGCTCAGGGCTACAAGTCCACAGTCTGAGTTAAACGCAGGGGCCCGTCATGTTCCACAGGACAAAGCCCCCAAGATCACAGTTATTGAAACATCGACGCCGTGGGCATTGCTATCCGCATGGCCAGGAAGAAAATTTAAGCGCTGCTAGTTATTTAAAACTGCTAGGGTGGGGAAGACAACCAGGCTCCTGTCACTAGTCCAGCTGGGGAAAAGGTGCTGCAAGGGCAGCGGGAGACGGCAGGAAGTCTGGAGAGGACACGAGTCCACACGGGCTGAGACAGCAGAGGGAGGGCTCCCCGGTCCCAAAGAGCATTCTG